>JABUQX010056495.1:62500-65000 GCA_015478945.1 Trachelipus rathkii | reverse complement strand
TACAGATTACCACCCTCCGTGTCGAGGGGTACGGGTACCGTGAACTCGGTCGACGGTTTGGTGTAGCGCACACAACCATTGCACATGTCGTGTAGCAGGAGCACGCATGGCGGCGGGGCCAGGGCAGGCCACGCGCCACGACTGGCGTTGAAGACCGTTTTATGCGTATGCGGGCCGTAAGAGACCGCCATACAACAGCAAGGCACCTTCAAATACAGCTGCAGGAGGTACATAGGAACCGGTATGAGTGATAATACATTACTTCCCAATGTCTCTGCGGAACATAATTTCAGGCCATGAAGGCTGCCTCCATATGACCACGATACACCAGGAGCTTCAATGGACGTGACTAGCATTTGCTCGGGAATACCCACATTTGACCTTCGAGATTGGGTAACAAAGGTTTACGGATGATCGGCGATCTAGAGTCTATCGACGACCTAATAAGAGGTACGCGCATTGTAATATGAGGGAGGTATTGTCATTTGGAGGTGGATCTCTCATGGTCTGGGGAGGCATATCTTTAACGGGTCGTACAGAGTTGCACGTCCTAGATGGTGGTTCCTAACCGCCGCACGGTACATCACAGACATCCTTGACCCGTATGTCGTGCCATATGCCCCCTGTATCGGTGACGGATATATATATATATATATATATATATAGTATATAATAGTATATATATATATATATATATATATATATATATATATATATATATATATATATATATATATATATATATATATATTTTTTTTTATTTTAAACTTTTTTATCACACATTATATCACCTATAAAAAATGTGATTTCAATTGAGTACAAAACAGTTGGAGCTAAATGACCCCCAGAAAAAACTCATGACCCCTTCGGAGGTCATGATCCACAGTTTGGGAACCGATCCATTAGACACTCCCGGCGATCTTAAAAAGTCACCTTCAAGTGCAGCTGCTAAGTTAATGAAGTTGTGTTAGAACGAAATAACCATGTAAGCATGCTACTCCGAGATTTTATAATGTATTTAAATATTAAGACAACGAACTTGATACTTGGACGCATCAATGCCTGCTTGAACCTCAGAGAGAGAATACGTTTCTTTTCTGCTCTCTAATTAAAAATAATTATTTTCTTAGGTCTATTATGTTACGAATTAATATCAGCATTAATATACTTACATACATTATAAACCTGAAGGAACATGTTAACATGGATTTGAAAGCAACTTTTTCGGGTCATCGGATGGTCTACTGATTAACTAATATGATGAACTTGATTTTCGAACGCAGGACTGCCTGTTCGAACCGCGATGAAATGCTTTCTTTCCCTTTCAAATTAAAGATTTTTATTTTCTGCATCTATTATTTTGATTTAATATATATATATATATATATATATATATATATATATATATATATATATATAAGAAAGTATATATATATATATATATATATATATATATATATATATATATATATATATATATATATAGGCGACATTCCTGAAAGCATCAAGCATGTAATAAAAAATTATACAGCTGGAAAATAACATTTGATTTTATCCATAATTACATCGCTGAACTTTAAAAAATTACTTTATTCTAATATTTATTAATAACACCTTAAATACTAGTATAATCTTAGATCTGGCAAGCGTACGGTGTGATTGACCTTGAATCCCTGCATTATTTCACGAGAGCAAGAGTTACCAAATAGTATTTTAATTTTACGCTTTGAAGAAAATGTTTTTTCTTTTTATATCCTTTTTAGGGGGTTCGAGCCGACGGAGGGACAGAGGGGGACGAAGTCCCCTTGTCGTCCCCCAGTAGGCCGAGAAACCCCGACTCTGTCCATCGTTCTTGTTTACCCATGGGATATCCTTCTTTAGTTAAAAAGAAAAGAATTAAACATTTGGCACCTTGCTTGCTCACTGAGTACTTGGAGCTTTTCGTATTCTCTGTAGAAACGGTAATATATATTGAAGTTTTCCAACATTTTTACCAATTTAAATTTTTCAAAAGCGTTATTTTTTTTTTAAATTCATGGATAAAAATGTCTCCTGATTAATAAAATGTTATTTATTTTCCTGTAGCTGTTATAGTTTTTTAGTTACATGCATGATGCTTTCGGGAGGCTGACATATATATATATATATATATATATATATATATATATATATATATATATATATATATATATATATATATATATATATATATATATATATATATATATATATATATATATATATATATAACTTAACTTCTAACAACTCCCAGAAAGGGCTTTCGTCCTGTCAGTTGGTCCAGCATCTTCTTCTTCTGGCCCGAAACTTTTAACCCTAGAACACTCTAGAAAACCATTTTATTGTTATTGACGCTAGTCTCTCGAATTAAACATTCTCAGGTAGGGTTTTCTCCCTTTCAGTAGAACTAGCATCTTCTTCCATTAGGCCTCAAAACTCGTACTTCCAGAGCTCTTCAAAAAATCTTGCTTCTAGGCCATAA
>JABUQX010056495.1:45000-47500 GCA_015478945.1 Trachelipus rathkii | reverse complement strand
ATATATATATATATATATATATATATATATATATATATATATCGTTAGTTATATATATATATATATATATATATATATATATATATATATATATATATATATATATATATATATATATATATATACGCGTATATATATATGAAGTTCATGTGGCTAAATCTTTAAAAACTTAACTATCCGCTATCCGCATCCGCAATCCGCGGATAGTGAATTTAACTATCCGGGGCATCCGCATCTCGCATATCCGCACGGATAGTGAAAAAAATCACTATCCGCTATATCCTTAACATATATATATATATATATATATAAAGGTTATATATATTGTTATTATTATATATATATATATATATATATATATATAGTTATATATATATATATATATATATATATATATATATATATATATATATATATAAATATATATATATATATATATATATATATATATATATATATATATATATATATAGGTATATATATATCTATATATATATATATATATATATATATATATATATATATATATACAGCGCATAGATGTTTGTGTTTGTACACATATGAATATAGGTATTTGCCTATGCATATAAATGCATGAGTTAATGTTTCTCATCCAAAAAAAATCTAATTCTTGCCTGAAGAATTTCGCAAAAACGTTTTTCCCAATTAAGAAGTACATTTAAAGATCTGAAGAGCAATCAGTAATTAATTATGAAGAAAACGAAGCAGAACCAATCACGTTTATTGCAACTCTGTTCAAACCATCCAGAAATATGAAAATTAAATAGACGCAACCCTAATAATAGATAATTGTTAGAATAATTTATTCTGCACAGTAATTAAACTACATGAAATTCTCTCTCTCTCTCTTCTTTCTTCTTTCTTTCTTTTCTTTCTTTCTTTCTTTCTTTCTTTTCTTTCTTTCTTTCTTTCTTCTTCTTCTTCTTCTTCTCTCTCTTCTCTCTCTCTCTCCTTAAATATATATATATATATATATATATATATATATATATATATATATATATATATATATATATATATATATATATATATATATATATATATATATATAGTTAATAAATTTAATTATTTTGTAGCCTCTAAACCTCAATCTCATGAATTGTGCGGTTCATTACCTATCGTAATAGGTTCTTAGTCAGTAAATTAGTCTATGTGTATTTCCCTAGCCAAGTGGGTTGGAGTGCGCAGATTATCTAGCCTTGATAGCAACACCTGCTTCTGCTCAATGAGTTAGTAAAAGGTGTTGGGCGATATTTAAGGATCGGGAGGGGGGGGGGGTTGATTCGCCTTTTTTGACACACGCTGGTTTCCAGCAGGATGGGAAGGTCAAAGTGGAAAGAGAGACGAAACTGCAATTGAGTGGAGGAACATCGTCGGAAGTGGAAGTGTTGAAAAATAAAGAAGGGATACACTTTTTAGTGTTGTCTTAGAGAGAGGGGAAATAAATGTTTTAGGAGAAATTACTATGTTAGGGATAAATGAGCTGGATGAGGTGGAGGAGGAATAGCACCGGAATCGTTTAAGGAATTGGAGGCAAAGGTTTCAGTGAAAATTTCAGTTTTATCTGAGCAAAATGGCAGTTGTGCAGTCTGAAATGAAGATACAGATGAGGAAAAGAGGAAGAATTGAAAGTTAGAGTTAACATTCTTGCAAATGCCAGAAAAGACGAAAGAGAGGGAATTGAAAAATATTAGATGGGAGAGGTGAGCTAGTTTCACGGAGACAATGCACAATTACAGAAATATAAATATAATATAATATTTTTTATATAATAATAATATTTAATATAATATAATATTTTTCTTGGGAGTTTGAAGACAACGTTAACACGAGCAGCGTCTCGGTGGCCAAACGTACGAGAACAAGAAGAGTTATATACCAAGTTTGCCCCAATGGAAAGGTATGCCCATGAGGAAATAATCAACACTTGCATATCTTGACATATTGTCTTAACAGGTCTTTGATCTGCATGAAGACTTTTCTGTTCCTAATCCAACAAATAATATTTATATTGATTCTGGCATCAATGACCTCATCTTGAATATCATGATTCCGAAAATAAGCAAACTTTTTATCATCAAGGTGGCAAATGATAAAATTTCAAATAATTCACATTGTGAAAAGGCTATATTTCGCTCTAGAATGTTAAAGGGGACTATTACTGAATGAACAAAATGATGCTTATGATGCTTTTTGAAACAATGTATTATACAGACAAAAATGGATGCCGCTAAAGATATTGTTTACATATTTGGTTGCACAGATAATACTGAAAGTACTATTATCTCAAAATTTTTGTATTAATATCGATTAGACTCAAAAATTCTCTTCATTTTAAATTTATCGCTTATTTACTTCTAAAGATATTTTTAAAGGTATTTTCAGAGCTTTTATTCACTTTTCATCCATACTCATAACCTTCGCTCTTTATCGTAAGTGTTTGATTTGTTTCTAAATATTAATTCAAACAGAAAACAAT
>JABUQX010056495.1:32500-37500 GCA_015478945.1 Trachelipus rathkii | reverse complement strand
TATATATATATATATATATATATATATATATAAGTATATATATATTATCAGGCACGTGCCGTAACTTGTCTCTCAGGGTATAGCTTAATTTCTTAATATATATATATATATGCATATATGTTATTATGTATATATATATATATATATATATATATATATATATATTAGTTATATATATATATATATATATATATATATATATTATGTTATATATATATATATATATATATATATATATATTATATATATATATATATATGGTTATTATTATATATATATATATATATATATATACATCTAAAAAAAATTAGTGGTTGAAACTTGAAAATACCACAAATTGTGGTTCTTTTAAACACAATCATATGTTTAAATACGCGCCAAACACAATTAGTGTTTCGCAATTTTAACCATAAATTATGTTTAAAACGCAAACAACTAAATCAATATATAAACCAGAAATTTAAAATAATTATCAAAGAAAATAAAATAATAAAAAAACATACAGAAAGAATCCAAAATTATAGTATATTTTGATAATTGTGGTTTATTTTTAATTATGAATAGGTAAGCCAAGCGATTGGTAAAATTTTCAGTTTGCTTTAACATAAACAATGGTAAAGCGAAAGAGTCTTATGTTATGCTTAAATAATCAATTGTTTAAGAATATTGAACATATCAAAATGTTTAGCTCTCATCTCACGATTTTTTTCGTATATATATATATATATATTACACACCCACACACATATATATATATATATATATATATATATATATATATATATATATATATATATATATATATATATGGTATATATATATATATATGAGAGATCTTCCCTCGACGACATCATTCCAAACATGATATGAGCGAGCACGGAGAGAGTCGAAAAGAAGAATTTAGAATGCCTTTTAGGAACATCATGTTATACATTAAAAATGAAAAGCACGAAACATCCATTTAACCAAGTTCAATATAGGAAGCCATAAGCGGCGGAGAAGCATTAAAATTTTTGCTTTTTACAAGGGAAAGTGAAATTTTGTTTTAAATTTCGATAACAACTCTGTAAGAAATTAATTTTAATGGATTAAATTTGTTTAACATATTAAAAATATATAAATAAATAATTCACTTCTTTTTAGGGCATGCACTGCCAACCTTGCCTTCCCAGAGGGCACGTCCCTGATATATATATATATATATATATATATATATATATATATATATATATATATATATATATATATATATATATATATATATATATATATATATATATATATATATATATATATATATATATATATATATCATATATGTTTCTATTTGCAGGAAGAAGGTCTGTTGTTAATAATAAATAGTAAGAACAAGGCTCGAAATATTATTGTAAGATGAAATAATAAACCCATTGTAAATATATATATTAGCTTTATTTAACATAGAAAAAATATCAATAAATATCAACTAAATATTATACATTATATAGATATATACTATTGTAACATTAACTTAAATTAGGAGATCGTTTACACGATATAATATATATATATATATATATATATATATATATAATATATATATATATATATATATATATATATATATATATATATATATATATATATATATATATATATATATATATGCTATATATATATATATATATATATATATATATATATATATATATATATATATATATATATATATATATTTTTTTTCCATCCACCTTCTGCCCTGATAACGGACTGCAATCTTTCAGGCATGGATCCAATATTATTTTCTAGAATATATTGTCTTCTGCGCAGTAATTCCCAGGATCTAAGGGCATGGTCCAAAAGTTGCCTCCCCGTTCTCTCATCCTCTGGTCTCCAATCTCTGATAATTGATCCCCATATATTTTCAATAGGATTTAAATCACACCCTTTCGGTGGCCATGGTAAAACATGGAAGATCTGTTCATGTTCAGTAAACCATTGCTGAACTCTCCTCGCAGTGTGCACGGGACTATTGTCGTGGACGAACGGTATTCTATCGGGATCGGGATCGAAATACGCTCTCACTGTTGGTAGCAACACCTTTTCAAGTATTTATAGATACTTATCTGCGGTGAACCGGCCATCTATAGGGGTCAGTTTGCCTAGAATGTTATAGTTTATCCATCCCCATACATTGGCAGTGACGTGTCCACTTCTAGCTTCTTCATAAATATGTTGGCGTTCATATCGTGTGTTATTGACACGCCAGCAATGTAGGGGGCCGTGATCTGAAGAGCAGAATGTCTTTTCATCTGTGAAGATAACCTTGGACCAAAAATTTATATCCTTGTTACTATATTCTTCTGCAAAACGGAGCCGTGCTGCCCTGTGTGCTTCGGTTAGTGTTTGCTTCACTGCCGGAGTCCGGTGGTGTATTCCATAAGCGTGCAATCGTCGCCGGATTGTTCTATCAGATGCTTCCAACTGTAATGCGCGTTTGATGGCTCTGCTATTTGTAAATGGATTTCTACGGGCCGCATGAAATATTTCCTGATCCTCATTCTCGGTAGTTGTCCGTGGTCTACCAGGCTTTGGACGATCACACAAATTACCCTCCTCCTCATGTCTAGCAACCCATCGTCTTACAGTCGATACGTGGATCCCGAGGTCTCTTGCTATTTGAATCTTACTTTGTCCGGATTCAAACAAAGCTAGTATCCTTCCCCTTAATACTAGCTTCTCAGCACGGGTGTCCATTATTATGATATTAACAGCAGATAACTGTAGTTGGTGTCGTGACTCTACGCCAAATGACATGAACTTTTACATAAAAGGTGTGACGTTAGTGTGGTTTATTATTTAGATAACCAAGTAAACAATCGTACACCCACAAACGCATGCACGCACACAGACGGACGCACACACACATAGACACACACACACACACACACACACACATATATATATATATATATATAGTAATTTCGTAGGAAAATATATATATATATATATATATATATATATATATATATATATATATATATATATATATATATATATACATATATATATATATATATATATATATATATATATATATATATATATATATATTATATATATATATATATATATATATATATATATATAGTACTTTCAGAGCACCCTCATGAGCCTCATCACGCATTGTTTTTAAACCCAGACCATAGAATGTTGCAAGCCGATATAACGTAAAAAGAAAGAGACACATATGTATTTATAAAAATATTATGACCCTTTAGAGTTTGAAATTATATATAATTATATATATATAATAGAGAGAGAGAGAGAGAGAGAGAGAGAGAGAGAGAGAGAGAGAGAGAGAGAGAGAGAGAGAGAGAGAGAGAGAGAGAGAGAGAGAGAGAGAGAGAGAGAGAGAGAGAGAGAGAGAGAGAGAGAGAGAGAGAGAGAGAGAGAGAGAGAGAGAGAGAGAGAGAGAGAGAGAGAGAGAGAGAGAGAGAGAGAGAGAGAGAGAGAGAGAGAGAGAGAGAGAGAGAGAGAGAGAGAGCCACATCTTTTTTTCTGTTGTTTAATTAAACGATACTCGAATTTCTCGAAACAAGATACCGCATAAGGTAATCCATATACATTAAGACCATACGTGATTAGCAGACTTTTAATCTAAAGTAACTCAACTATACATGCGTTAAACTTAATACCATGAGCTGATTTACATGCTCGCGCATGTGTATATACATGGTTTTGTATTTAAATATCATTAATTATAGTTTTAAATATTATCTTCCCAGCTGCTATCAATTAATTGACTGTTATATAACACCAAGGGTTCAGTAACTATTTAAGCCGTTTTCGTTTTTGCATTTGTGCTAACGCTGGATAAGAAATGCTAATCCAGTTTTAGCACGAATTTCGGGCATAATCGACCGATTGTTTACAAAAATTTTGAACAGCTGTTCTAATGGAGCACGTGGTTTTGGAATAAACAAAAATAAAAAAAAAATAACAAATGGTTTTTATTACAAATAATTGATCAACTATTTGTGATGGAGTTTATCGATTTGGAAGAAATTAGATTTAAAGCTAATTTCATGAATGAAACATTGATCAAATCAACGAACTACTACGCCGCAATCTTATTTGTTTACATTTTTCGTTAGCATTTTCCTAAAATTCGGTAAGCACGGGAAAGAGCAACCTAACAGAATTTAGGAAATTACTAACGTTTCGTTAGCATTTTACTAAATCTGTGCTAAAATTGACATAAACGAACGACTTTTTAGCATTTTCCTAAATTTCGTTAGCAAAAGTGCAAAATCGAAAACGCCTTAAATATACAACTCTAAGATCAAGTAGTTACCTAATCTATTTAATGACCTTCATATATATATATATATATTATATTTATATATATATAGATATATATATATATTATTATTATTATATATAAATGTTATTATATCTTATATATATATATATATATATATATATATATATATATTTATAGTTATATATATATATATTTATGTATATTACATATATTATTAGACATATATATTATTATTAATATTACATATATATATATATATTAAATATTAGTCTATAAATATATAAGATATATATATATATATATATATATATTTATATTATATATATTATATATATATATTATATTACATATTATATTATATATATATATATATTATATATATATGTGTGTGTGTGTGTGTGTGTGTGTGTGTGCATGTCTATAACAACACCTCCAAATATTTCTCTTTTCTCACATACTATATAGCATTTACACACTATGATAAAGGAGGGCGTGGTTTGTTGGAAAAAATATGACCCAAGTCACTGTAGGAAAATTCGACCCAAGTATAGTGCATTATTTTTGTCTACGATAGTACATGTTATATATGTCTATATGTCTGGTTTGGATTCACAAAGATATGTACTTAACAGAAAATTAATTAAATCTCAATAAACTTTGTTAGTTAGAATAAACGGCAATAATCTAGTTGAGG
>JABUQX010056495.1:15000-22500 GCA_015478945.1 Trachelipus rathkii | reverse complement strand
TATTGTTATCTTATTATTAATGTTATCATTATTTATTATTATATTATTATTATTATTATTATTATATTATTATATTATTATTATTTATTATTATTATTGATTTATTTTATTATTATATATTATTATTATTATTATTTTAATTATTAGTACATTTAGTATTGTGAAATATTTTTAGGAGTTGGATTACTGTATGGAATGATTGTATGGATCTATTACTGTAATATAACTGATTTTGTTATACTATTTTATCTGTTTTTATTATAATCTATTACTGTTCATTATTAATATTATTGTTTAATTGCTATTATTTTATTTATTATTAAATTTTGATTATTATATTCTTATTGATAATTATTATTATTATTATTAGTATGATATTATTATATTATTATTCATTATTATTATTATATTATTAGTTGTTATTGTATTGTTATTGTTATGTTATTGTTATTGTTATTTTATTATTATTGTTATTATTATATTATTATTATTTATTATTATTAGTATTATTGATTTTATTATATTATTATTATTATTACTATTATTATTATTATATTATATTATATTATTATTATTAGTTATTATTATTATTATTATATTATTATTATTATTATTATATATTATTATTAATTATTATTTATGATTATTACTATTATTATTAGTATTATTATTATTTTATTAGTATTATTATTTTTTATTATTATAAATAATTATCATAAGTATTATTATTATCACAGTTAAAATATTATTTATCAATTTATTTATTTATTATATATTTATATTATTATGGTTCTTATATTACTTTTATTTATTATTATTATTATTATTATTATTATTATTATTATTATTATTATTATTATTATTATTATTATTATTATTATTATTATTATTATCATTTTTATACTTATTGCTATTAATTATATTTCGGGTCTCAAAGGACACGACACTGTGTTGCAATTAGAAGACCCATTTCAGATACTAGGGAAATTATTTTATGCTATTAATAAAGTTTTTGAATTTGAAATTTATTATTTATATTATTAATATTATTATTATTATTATTATTATTATTATTATTATTATTATTATATTATTATTATTCATTATATATTATTATTATTAATTATTATTAATATATATTATTATTATTATTTTTATCAATTATTATTATTATATCATTTATTGTTATGAATTATTTTTATTATTATTTTCTAATTATATAGCAATATTCTATTATTTTTTATTTTTATTCTTATTATTATTTTATTATTATTATTATTATTATTATTATTATTATTATTATTATTATTATTATCAGTTTAATTTTTACCTTTATTATTATTGTTATAAGATTTATTATCCTGAATTACTATAATTACCATTACTATAGTTGCTATTATTATTATTATTATTATATTATTATTATTATTATTATTATTATTATTATTATTATTATTATTATTATTATTATTATTATTATTATTATTATTATTATTATTATTATTATTCATTATCATTATCATTATCATTATCATTATCATCATCGATCACATCTTTTCTCATCATCATCGATCATCTTTCATCATCATCATCATCATTTCATCATTCATCATCATCATCATCATTGCATTATATTATTATTATTATTATTATTATTATTATTATTATTTATTATTATTATTATTATTATTATTATTATTATTATAATTATTAGTTATTATTATTATTATTATTCTAACATTATGTATCATAATTGTATTATTATTGGTATAGTGGATTATATTAAGTTCAACCTTTAAACAAAATTACCTAAATTTAATTATTCTCTTATTATTTTAGGGACTCAAATGACACAACACTGTGTTGCAATTAGTAGCCGCTCTTACAGAAATTGTATATTATTAAGTTTTGTATTATAATAAAACTAAATATTATGACTATGTTAAACTTAATAATGTAAATTGTTTTTAATGAATAAAGTTTTTGAATTTGAAATTTATTAATATTATTATTATTATTATTATTATTATTATTATTATTATTATTATTATTATTATTATTATTATTATTATTATTATTATTATTATTAAATAAGCAGTTTCTGATGTTTGTAAGGCTCAAAGTTAATAAAGGCTGAAAAAATTATTTTTTATTATTATTATTATTATTATTATTATTATTATTATTATTATTTTATTATTATTATTAGTATTATTATTATTATTATTATTAGTATTATTATTATTATTATTATTATTATTATTATTATTATTATTATTATTATTATTATTATTATTATTATTATTATTATTATTATTATTATTATTATTATTATTTCATTTCAAATAATACATTATGCATATTTTTATATATTATATTATTATTATTATTATTATTATTATTATTATTATTATTATTATTATTATTATTATTATTTCTTTAGGTGAAGCAAATTCAAAAAATAAAGTCGAAAGCGTAAAAATGTTTTGAAAATAAAATAATAAAAAAATAAAAAAAATAAATAAAGACATTACAAATAATAAAAATTAAGATAGAGTCATTTTACCTAAATGATATTTGTGTTATCCACAAAAAAAAAATCGATTTTTATTGTTATTATTATTACCCATTGGAGTTTCCTGTTTTCTGCTCCATTTGACATCCATTTGAAAGTCTCGCGAGCTTCGGGATTCAAGGAAATGGGAGGAAATGTTGACTCTTGACAACGATTAGTTTCCTCTTGTGGAAGAAGAAAATAAAGGAGGAATGGCTTGGTCGCTTCGTTTCATTGGTTTTATAATGTTTTCAAGTTATTTTTTATGTTATAAAGTCATGGTTCGTCTACGTTTTAAATTTTTATATTAATTTTTTTACTTTTTTTTCTTTTTTAGCTTTAAATTTAAATGCTACAAATATGGTGTTATATAGAGTCGGCTTTATTATATAGATTATATATAGGCAAAGTTTTTGATTTTTATTGCAATTTTATGTTTTTATTGAGAAATAAGTATTTTAATTTTATTAATATATATATATATATATATATATATATATATATATATATATATATATATATATATATATATATATATATAATATATATACATATATATATATAATATCATATATATATATATATAGTATATATTATATATATATATGATTACAATGCCTTAATTAGAAGAAATTAGTGGATTCCTTTCATACTACATAACAGTACATTTACATACATATACATACATACATACATACATACATACATACATACATACATACATACATACATACATACATACATACATACATACATACATACATACATACATACATTAGGACACGATTTTGATCATAAGCGCGTTTCGGTTGAAAACATTTTTTCCCCGGTGATTTATATGTTTTTTTGTTTTTGAGGGGTGCAGATACACTATATATATATATATATATATATATATCATATATATATTATTTTTTTCTATATTATATATATATATATAGTAATAATATATATATTATATAATATATATATATAATATATATATATATATATATATATAAATTATAGTATATATATATATATATATATATATATATTAGATTATATATATATATATAATATATATATATATATACTATATATATATATATAATGTATCATATACATATATATATATATATATATATATATATATATATCCTATTATGTTCTACGTCTCTGTCAATTTCGTTTTTTTTATATATACTGTTAGTATATGATACTAACAATGAATTTAAGTTCTAACGAACAGGATCAAAAAGGTTTAAATATTAAAAGATGTAAATATTTAATATAATCGTACTTTCTTTAAGCATCGTATGTTTGGCAGCTACATAAGAACAGTACTGACTTGGAAAATAGAATTTTATCACTTAAAAATACCACTAAAATAAAAGAAACATCCCTACGTTTTTTGTTTTCTTAATTTCCTTCAAAGGAAATGTGTTCGAATGTGTTTGATTTTTAGGATTAAGTATTTTACTGTTTGGTTTACAAATGGCTTCGTGGTTTGGTGGAGGCTGTATTTGTGAGTGAGGTGTAGATTTTTCTAATTGTTCGGTACATTTTTGTTGTGTTAGTTCCATTGTGTATTTTTTTGTGAATATGGTTGCAAGTTTTAATTTATGTCAGAGTTAATTAAGTTGTTTATTCTATTGTGGAGGTCTATAGTTTGGTTGATTTGGTTTAAAAATGGTTGTCTATTTTGTCGGAGGGAATTTCTATGTTTAATTAGGGTATTTATTTCTGGAGAAAAATTCTGGTTGAAATGTTTGCGGTAACGTTGGGGGTTGTATTTTTTAGATGCCTCTCTAGAGTGGTTTTATTGAAGTGTTGTATTGCTTTGTCGAGAGACTAAAATTTGTGGTTTGGAAAAAATGTAGTTCTTGTTCTATTAAATCAGTGTAAGTTTGCCAGTTTACTTTCCTATAGTTAGCGTAAGTCTTTTTAAGGATATGTGTGTGGGATGTTTATGAAAAATTGTGAATTAATATTGGAATGTGATCAGAGGATAAAGTATGAAAGGTTTCCCATGTTGCTGCGAGCTAGATTTGGGGGGGGGGAGAAGAGACGTCAAGGAACATATATATGTTGGAAAGGTTGTCGTCTGGGTTGGCTTATGTTGTTGAGGTCAGTATCAGATTGTTATATTGGGTTAAGGGTGATAGGTCAGGGACATAGTTCTGGAGGCAGAGTTTAGAGGTGGGGTGAAAGATATAGAGATTGATTAGATTGTATTTTTTTATTGATTTTAACTTCTATTGATTGGAAAGTGGAGATTTGGTCGTTGTTCATAATTTGTTGTGTGTAGTTTGTGGTGTTTCGGAATTGGATGTTTTTGTGGATGAGTATGACTAAACTATGCTTTGGTGGGTCTTTATCTAGTCTTAGAGAAATGTAACTGGGAAAATCTAAGAGGTATGTTGGATTCCTTAATTAGTGCAATGTGTATACTGAACTGATTTAATGTGTGGAGAAGTTCTTTATATTTATTCTTGATACCGTTTATATTTAATTGAAATATGTTGATTGAGTTATGTGGGTGGTGGATTTGAATTTCTGTGTGCAAGTCTTCTCCACATGATTGGCAGGACCATGTTGGAGAATATTGATTGAGGTTTTGGAGATTAGTGCACTTTATATGAAACCAGAGTCGGCAGATGTTACAGAGTACTGAGGTCTGGCCTCGAGTGAAAGGTCTATTGCAATTTGGGAAGATAAATGCTCTGGGGTCTGGATTAGATTCTATATCATCGGCTAATAGAAGGAGTTGGGGTGTGTACACAGGTCTTACGTACTGCAAAAATAAAAAGGTGGAGTATAAATATAGATAATTCTGGTCCCATATGCGAATGCCGGGTGCCGATCGTATCTCCCGCCGGAGGTGAGGAGAGGCGGGTTTTTTTGAAACTCGAAATCCCAGCTTCTTCGGACATCTGAGATGAACTTGGAAACCTGGACCCCCGCTTGTGTTGCAGCCATAAACAGGCAAACTGCATCTGCAACTATATATATATATATATATTATATATATATATATAATATATATACTAATTATATATATATATATATATATATATAATATATATATATAATATATATATATATATATATATAAATGTAAATTCAATATAAGATCCAAATTCTATTTTGCATTCAAACCTGAACTTACCATTCAAAACATTTCCAAAATAACAATGCTACAAACACCCACGCACACAGCACACAGCACACACACACACACACACACACACACACACACACATATATATATTATATATATATAATATATAGATATATATAATATTATAATATATATATATTATAATATATATATAATATATATAATATATATATATATATAATATATATATATATATATATATATATAACCTTACTTCAGAACAAGCAAATAATATAATATATTGTTAATAACAATTTCAAAATACAAAAAATAAAAAACATTCTTTTATATAATAATATTTTCCTTCATACTCTCTAAGGAAAGATAATAACTTTCTCCATCTATAATTTTGTGGCTATGATTAAAACTGATTAAAGGCATTTCTTTTAGTTTTCCTTCCCTGTGCAATAGAGTGGTGAGATAGATGTTAAATCCTTAACAATCCAAATATATTTGGGAAGAGTTATGGGTTGCATCCGTTTAATGGCATTTGAAAATTTGATTGGCAGATTTTTAGCTGTTTTTTTTCCACTACTTTTTGTATAAAAAACATACTCAGTATTGTGAGTTTCTTTAAGACCACAATGTTTTTTTTTATATAAAAAGTTCACACCTCACGGGCATAGCCCTATTCTAGGAGGGAACCTCTCTAGGTAATTTCTACCTAGGATCCGGACTAGGAATCAAACCCGCACCCATGCCATGCTACTCAGATCAAACTTATTAACAAAATTAGTAAATTTCTTTAATAGATATTGATAGAATGACTTTACTAACTTGCTCTGTAACTAATTTTAAATATCATAAAGAAAAGGATTTGCAATTGCCTTTGGTCTTTTTATTTTGCATTGATTCTTACAAGCGACATTCTCAATTCTTCGTTAATAAAAAGCAGAAGTTCTTTTGCAACTTCCAAAATGTTTAAAGTTTTTTATTTGAGATTGAGGCTAAAATCCTTTAAAACAAGCATCACATTTTCAAGTATGATTAAAGAGAAGTTGAATAAGATTCAATAAGATTCAAGATCAAGTTGAATAAAAGAAGTTGAAAAAGAATAAAGATCAATATCTTGGTCCATCTCAAGTTCCTCTACAGCTTTAACAATAGTTTTAAAAGCTTCTCCAATAGTAACAATCCATCGTTATTTTCCATCCATCATGTTTCGCATATTCGTCTTAGGTGAAATTTGGTTTAAAGCCACAACTCATATCTCAAAAACTACAATAGCTACAGGGAAAAGGAATACATTGCTGGAATGCTGGTCCAATTTTATGCGGATATATATATATATATATATATATATATATTATATATATATATATATATATATATATATTATATATATATATATATATATTATAATTATATATATAAATATATATTATATATAATATATAATAATATATATATCAAAAACTACAATAGCTACAGCAAAAAGGAATACATTTTTGAATCCTGGTACATTTTAGGAAAATGTAAAAATAAAAAATAAAAAAAAAATTATTGTTAATAAATTATGTAATATGATTAGAGAGCCTTATTAAGGACCTTTTATTGGTTCTCGTTAAAATAAATAGACTTTCTATTAAATTTTGCTTTTTTTTTTTTTCTAAAGAATACCCCAAGGGTATACCGCACCGATGGCAGGAGTCGGGGTCTCTCGGCCTTCCGGGGAACTACGGGGGTGGACTAAATTCCCCCCCTTCCGGGAGGTCTCCGGAACCCGCTCTTTGGTTTTGGTGTCGCGGGGGTTCCTCCTCCCCTCCCCCTACGGGGTATGGAA
>JABUQX010056495.1:0-10000 GCA_015478945.1 Trachelipus rathkii | reverse complement strand
ATAAACAATAAAACAAAAAAGGAAGCTAGAAAATATGCGCTATAAACATTGTTTAGAATTAAGGTAGTTTTTTTTGACTGATCTCCAACTTCGCATTTTATTTTATCTAAAGCTGCTATTATGGGGTTTATCATCTCTTTAAATAACAAAACCGATTCGTGCCATTGGCACCAGCGAGTTTCGCAAACTTTTTTAATCTCTTCTTGTTACTTCCTAGGAAAAGTTCTTCTATTTTTTCTTCAAAATCTTTTGTCCTCTTAGCACTTAGAAAAAAATGTACAACAATCTGATATTATTCCAATTGCACTTCGAATATTTTGAACTTTAGAAGCGTCTGTGAGGCATAAATTTAAGCAATGCAAAAAGCAGTGAGTATAAATAGCTTTGTGACATTTTTCATTTATTACTCTCTGAACACCCTTGAACTCACCACTCATTGCTGCTGCATCGTCATACCCCTATCCTCTTAGATTATTCATATCCCAACCAAGTTCAGTTACTTTTTCTTCAATTAATTTTGCAAGACTTATTCTCGTCAAATCATTTACTGAGACGAAGCACAAAAAATCTTCTTTGACGGTAAGAGTATCAATATCAACGTAACACACACACAACGAAAATTGTTTCTCCTGGGACACATCGGTCGTCTCATCGGCTAAGACAGTTAAAAATTTACTTTTATTTATGTTTTGCACAATTTTACGTTGAATGAGATGCGCAAATGACTGAATTAGAGCATTTTGGACTGTGGAACTGGTATACATGGCATTTCTAGCACTAGTTTTTAAATGTTCTGAAAGAACATCTCAGCATTAGCACGATATCTTAAAAGACTCCGAAAATTGCCATCGTTTCCCACAGGCCAAAAGAGTTCGATTCGACCTGAGTCATGATGTCCACGTAACGATATATTTTGCTTACCACAGAATTGAAATTAGCCGCTTTCTACTGTCTTCGGCCTCCCTTTTCTTCTGACTGTCAATCTGTTTGTGGATGCTCTCGATTTTTTCTTGAACCTGCTTTTCTACAGCAAATCTCTTTTCTACCGATTCTTTGTGATATTTAGTTGCCTCGTGTTTTTTGAAAGATTCAATGGCTTTCTTTAAGTTTGAATACGATCTCGAGACAAAAACACCCAATTCCTGGTGTTTTCCTTTACCTTTTTCTTTTGTTTCCAAAAACAATGCACAATTTGAGTAATAAACCCCAGCGTTTTTATCAGAGTAAGCTAACCACTTAATATCATCAAGCCACTTTCTTTGAAAATATCTTTCCCGACCTTTGCCTTCCTGAGCAGGAAATATATATTTTGAATCTGGTTTCCAGAGATATTTTAATATTTCCACTTTTTCCTTATTGCTAAATACCGTACCTATGAAATTGCCAATATCGTTGAGATGAACAATCCTTTCTGTATTCCTTGATTGCGCCTGACTTATAGACGCTTGGGAAGGAAAAACATCACCGTCTACTTGAGATTTTTCAGCTGCTATCGCAGTTACAAAAAAGTTCAAGGAGAAACTGATTTGAGTCCTAGAACCTCACTCTTTGAATAACAGAAATCTTTATTACCATATTGCTTACTTTTTTGTGGATAAAGTCTCTAATATCTGTTCTTATTTTCATATTTTTATTTTATTTTATTTTTTAAGTTGAACGACAACAAGAACAAAAAATGTTAAACACAAAGTGAAAAACCATAACTATTCACTAGCAACTTGATATTATACCCTTAAAACAATAGATCGATAGATTTACACTGACATCACAATGTTATCTCATTACTAGGTAAAGCTGAGAGAGAGGTATGTAAGACTTATCTCTCTCTGTCTAATATATATATTATCTCCTTGAATAGGGCCTCGCCCGTGAGTGGTGGTGACAACTGTAATATATATATATTATATACTATATATATATTATTATTATATATATAATATATAATATATATAATCTCCTTTTAAATAGTGCTGTGTGTGTATATAATATATATATATATATATATATATATATATAATATAATTATGTTTTCTCTTTCACCTTGTAAAAACTTCCCCAAAGTACTTACGAGATTTGTTCCTGAGAGCGACGAATTATATAAAATTAATTTACCCTCTGCACTTTATATTATTAACGGATATGATACTTAAAAATTTTTAGTGTCTAAAAAATTTCGGGGGGGCCATGGCCCCCTGGCCCCCTGGCCCCCCCTGGATACGCCACTGTATATATATATATATATATATATATATATATATATATATATATATGATAATATTTTAGAAAATAAAATTTATAGTTAATGGCGAGATACATATTTATATAATATATATATAAAAAAAAAAAAATTTATAAAATATATATATATATATATATATATATATATATATATATATATATATATATATATATATATATATATATATATATATATATATATATATATATATTATTTATATATAATATATATATCTTGATATATATATATTATATAATTATATATTAATATAATCTATAATATATATATAATATATAATATATATATATATACCTTATATATATATATATATATATATATAATATATATTATATATATATATATATATATACCATTAGACGAGAGTTCAATGTAAAGGTCGAGTTAGCTGCCCTAAAACAAATAGTCATTTTTTTCTAGCGTATTATCAGCTGATTTAAATAATATTATTATTGTTATCAAAATTATTATTATTATTATTATTATATTATATTATTATATTATTAATATTATTATTTTTTATTATTATTATTATTTTATTATTATCTATTATATTTTTATTTTATAGATCAGGGTTGTGGAGTCGGAGTTGGAGTCGGAGTCGGAGTCGGAGTCGGAGTCGGAGTCGGAGTCGGAGTCGCGGAGTCGGGGAGTCGGTAGTTTTGAGGAGTGGAGTCGGAGTCGGAGTGTCGGAGTCGGAGTCGGAGTCTGAGTCGCCAATTTTGAAAAGGGTGGAGTCGGAGTCGGTAATTTTGAAGAGGGTGGAGTCGGAGTCGGAGTCGGAGTCGGAGTCAGAGTCAGAGTCGGTAATTTTCAAGAGTCGGCAATTTTCAAAAGAGTGGAGTTGGAGTTGGAGTCGGAGTCGGAGTCGGCAATTTTCAAAAGGGTGGAGTCGGAGTCGAAGTCGGAGTCGGAGTCGGAGTCGGTAATTTTGAAGAGGTCGGAGTCGGAGTCGGTAATTTTGAAGAGGGTAGAGTCGGAGTCGGAGTAGGAGTCGGAAAAATTTTGAACAGACTCCACAACCCTGTTGTTGTTATTATTATTATGATTATTATTATTATGATTATTATTATTATGATTATTATTATTATGATTATTATTATTATGATTATGATTATGATTATTATGATTATGATTATTATGATTATGATTATTATGATTATGATTATTATGATTATGATTATTATGATTATGATTATTATGATTATGATTATTATTATGATTATGATTATTATGATTATGATTATTATGATTATGATTATTATGTAATTATGATTATTATGCTTATGATTAAAATTATTTTCTTATTAAGACACGATTATTATTATTATGATTATTATTATTCATTATTTATTATTCTTTATGATTAATATTATATGCTGTTTAAGTTATTATGATTATGAGATAGATCAGGATCATATGTGTTAATGAGATGATTATGTTATTGATTATCTATGTATTTTGTTTGATGATTATATAATTGTGCAGATGTGACTATTTTATGTTTTGTATGATGATTCAGCTGATTACCATGATGATAATGATTATTTTGATTGTGATATTATGATTATGATTGAATGATGATTATGGATTATGATTATTATGATTATGATTATGATTATGATTATGATTATTATGATTATGATTATTATTATTATGATTATGATTATGATTATGATGATTATGATTATGATTATGATTATTATGATTATGATGATTATGATTATGATTATTATGATTATGATTATTATGATTATGATTATGATGATTATGATTATTATGATTATGATTATTATGATTATGATTATTATGATTATGATTATGATGATTATTATGATATTATGATATTATGATATTATGATATTATGATATTATATTATTTATGATTATTTATGATTATTATGATTATTATGATTATTATGATTATTATTATTATGATTATTATTATGTTATGATTTATGATTATGATTATTATTATTATTATTATTATTATTATTATTATTATTATTATTATTATTATTATTATTATATTATTCTTCTTCTTCTTCTTCTTCTTCTTCTTCTTCTTCTTCTTCTTCTTCTTCTTCTCTTCTTCTTCTTCTTCTTCTTTATATTATTATTATTTATTATTATTATTATTATTATTATTATATTATTATTAATTATTATTATATTATTATTATTATTTTATTATTTTATATGATTATTCATTGTAGTAGTAGTTAGTAGTTTATAGAGTAGTATAGTTGTAGTGGTAGTAGTAGTAAGTAGTTAGTAGTAGTAGTAGTAGTAGTAGTATAGTAGTAGTAGTAGTAGTAGTAGTAGTATTTTATGTCATGTTGTGTATTGTTATGTGAAACCAATATAGACCAGATTTATATTTCACATGACTAAATATAATACCAATGTGTCTATAACATTGCCGTTTAATTAACCACATATACTATGTTTGTCATTGTAGGTATCTGGTCAAGCGTATATCAAAAAAGTTGGTTCAAACATATTTGTTTGATCTTATCATTCAATAATTATAATTGTTCAAACTAACAGGTGAAGTAATATTAAAACAACACATTTGGGAATGTTTTATTACGCTCACAAAAATAACTGTTTCGTAGTATTCTATGATAGGAATCATATTTATTTTTTTGCTTGTACTACTTGGGGAGAGCTAACGACCATTCACCTATTGTATATTTATATATTGTACAAGCCACGTTTAAAATATTTTTTATTTCAAGTTTATTACCATCGTTTTAAGAAGGTTAGCGTAGCTACATTTTTCACGTGTGTAATAAAATACCGACATCCTCTTTTTATCTGTCTAACCACAATTATTACCGAGTATTTGGTCGTATGCGCTCTACTGGTAAGTGTGGTTAGAATAAATGTATGGATGTTTATGGTAGGATGATGCTACCTTCACCCACTGAACACCCTCTAATATATATATATATATATATTATATATATTACACTATAATATATCAACCAAAACACCCATAACAAAGCCAACAATACCCAGTCAACCACCCAACAAAAATAACATATATATAATATATTATTATATATATCATATATCTATATATATATATATTATATTAGTATATATATATATATATATATAATATATATATATATACTATAATACATATATATATATATAATATATATATATATATTATATATTATATATAGCTATATATATATATCTATATATATATAATATAGATATTTTAAATAACTATATATAACTATATAATCTATCTCTCTCTCCTGAACATATATTATACTTATATAATTAGCTATTTATATATATATAATATATATTTATATTATATATATATTCTAATAACATTTGTTATATAAATATTATATCTATAGCTATATATATAGCTATATATTAGATAATATATACTATATATATATATATATATAGTATATATATATTATATATATAAATATATCTTATCTTCTTATAATTTATTTTATATATTGTACTATATATATTACATTTAAATATTTACGGGGGGAAGCACAGGAGGCCGGGGCCTCCTCTAAAAAAAAATAACAGGCAACTAACGTAGAAAAAATTATTAAATTTATTTGCTACTATTAAAAATATGTTTAAAATGTTATACAACACGAACGCTAATTTTACATTAAGTTGATCATGTAAATCTGGTTTGAATCATCATTCTGTGCCTAAGGATCCATTGACTCGGACGGAATTTCGATTTGTGGGCCTCGCAAGAAAAGCATAATTATATGCTTTCACCAACACTGGTTGTCATCGGCAACGTAAAGAAACTTAATTCTTATTTTATTCTATTTGAGGATCTTTTCGCAGCAAGGGCTCCTCTCGAACAGCGTCATAAAATAACTCCGTCAACGTTGACAACTCTACTATAAGTAGAGTTGGCCCTTTGCAAATAATAATATATGAAACAAAATACAAAGAAAACTATTTTTTTTTACAAATGGCTTATGACAGGTCATAGAATATATATATATATATATAATAAGTAATATATCT
The DNA here is from genome assembly GCA_015478945.1 of Trachelipus rathkii. Lineage (NCBI taxonomy): Eukaryota > Metazoa > Arthropoda > Malacostraca > Isopoda > Trachelipodidae > Trachelipus > Trachelipus rathkii. The sequence continues at coordinate 3,708 of JABUQX010056495.1, read as the reverse complement.
AATATATTAATATATAATTATTATTTATATTATATAGTCATATATATATATATTATAGTATATAGTATATATATATATATATAATATATATATATTTAGAGAGAGAGAGAGAGAGAGAGAGAGAGAGGAGAGAGAGAGCAGAAGAGAGAGAGAGAGAGGAGAGAAGAGACAGAGGAGAGAGAGAGAGAGAGAGTTATACTTAAAATTTGACTTAATTGAGACCATCACCGGCTGGATTGCCAAGCGTGTAATAAAATGAAGCGAAGGAAAACAGTCCAGATTGGCGGACTCACTGCGGGGACAAACGCTAAAATTCGAGGCCAACGCTCAGAGATTTTAAGTTGTTTAGAGGCTGTATTTTGGACTCACCCTGTCAATCCAGCTCTAGGGTTTAACTCTAAACTGCAAGGTAAATAGCCATCCTCCCTCATGATGGAACTGTTTGTCAATTACATTAAGAATGCATACGTGGTTTGTGATATGCTGCATATGAAAACTCGTGAATATAAGCAGATGGAATAGAAAAAGGAAAAATCCAAGTAGCAAGAAAGAAAAACGATTCCGTACGAAAGGCGGGTAGAAATAAATTAATAAATTTACTTGTTATTATTATACAATTTAAAAGGAATTGTTATTGACAAGTATTTATTTTTAAATAGGGATTGGGCCTAGAGACTAGGCAACTAAAACAGTAATCTACTCAGGAGATAATTTCTGCCAGGTTGGCTTACGAAAAAGATGACAATTAGTGCGTCGGATGATGAGCTCAAACGGAATTGGAAAGCAGGGTAAAAAAAAAAGTTAATTAAACTCAGTGTTCTCGTGCGCTGCTTTAGGGTCTAGAACCAGTTGGAATTAGGTTTACAGCGCATGCGGGTCCGCTAAGGGGGAGTTGGATTATGAAGTTCCGCACTTATTCGGATTTTAGATGGTATTGAAAGTATGGGCATTTTAGAAATGGTTAGTTAAGTAACGACGTCATATTCTTTATTACAAAAGTTGTTCCCGCGTATTACTTCGATTTTGATCCTCAAATTAATGATCTTTCTCTATTGTGAATTATTGAATATTTAGCTTACTAAGTGTCAGAAGACTTAACAGAGTTACTGTGGCTTTATTTTTGACGTTTAACTTTCCTCGTTGCTAACAGCTATCTTATCCTTGGTCTCACGCAACATTGAAAGTGAATTAAGTGGAAGTGAGAATTGCCAAGTGATAGGATTTGTGCATTTTATAAGGAATAGTAATTGTAACACTTTTATTCTTATTAATAATTGTTAGGCTAAATTAGATTAGGGTATTAGATTAGGGTACGATATTTTAATATCGATATATAAAGGTATAATTATAAAGGTTTAAATATAAGGTAAATGTGTTGTTAAGAAAAAAATATTTTGTGAAATATATATTATAAGAACATCTTTCTGCCGTTGTCTTTTCCTGCGTTTTTGTTGTTGTTAATTGATGAGTTGGTTTAACTTTGCCATTGATCGATTATTTGCGTCTTATTTAGCAGAACTACCCAGGCTTTATAAAGGGAAACAGTCAAATGTATTACAATATATAGCTATATATATAATTATATAGTAATATATATATATATAACTATATATACATATATATATATTATATATAATTAGTATACTATATATATATATTATTAATAATATTATAATATATATTATAAAGTTGGAAGCGTGGCCTCCGCCATCCTATTATTCTAAACATTATGATATATATTATCGTATATATATATGTAACATAAGTTATGGATATACGTATAATATTAGTAGTTAGTAGTATAGGTATATAGTATATGATATTATCGTATAGTATAGTTATATCTATTATATTATTAATAAATATAAATATTATGATATATATATTATATATAATATATATATTAGGAAAAAAATTTGTTTTACACAATCGATAGTTTTGAATTTTTTTTGTTTTTTTTTACTATATTGCTTCTATACATGATAACGCACAATGGAATTTCATAGAAAAAGTCTCCCAAATTGTTTGAAGTATTTTTAAATTAATTTTTAAAAATCATATTTTTGTTTAAATATTGTTTTAAAAAATGAAATATCTGCGAAAAAGTAGCGAATACTTAGCAGAAAAACCGCAATTAGCATATGTCGACATCAGGCGTATAAGCTTATTATAAATGTAAAAAAAAAAAAAATAAAAAAAAACATTTTTTTCATAAATTAATATCTCAAAAAGTACGTGACACTTACAGGACCAACCAACTTACATCATTTGGAAATCAGGCGATCAAAGCTTATTAGCAAATATGTAAAGAAAAATAAGAAATAAAATAAAAATAAAAAAAAAATAGAAAATAAGCAATTTAGGGGGCTACCGAGCCGACGGGGACATGAGGGGGGGACGTTTTCGCATACCCCGTAGGGGGACGGGGGCGGAGGAACGCCGCGCGCAGACCCCAATACTCCAAAGAGCGGGGGTTCGCGGAGACGCCTCCCGCGGAGTGGGGACGAAATAGTCCACCGTTCGTTCGCCCCGGAAGGCCGAGCGATCCCGCGACTCCTGCCATCTTTGCGGTTTACCGTTGTATTCCTTTAGTTAAGAAAAAAAACATAAAAGGTGGGCGGATAAAGGTAACTCGGGGCCGGCCTATAATATTTTTTAATCATGTCCGTTACCACTGAAATTCCTTGTTGGTATCATAAGCCACAATAATATTAAAAAAAAATAAAAAAAAAAATTCAACAACTGACAGCATTGTGTAAAACAGAAAAGGTCCTATATATATATATATATATATATATAATATATGAGGAAATTATTTCAAGTATATATAGTATTATATATATATACTTATATTATATAACTATTATAATATATATTTATATGTTTTTATTTTTTTTTATATATATTATATATATTATATATATATAATAAAATATATGGTAATATGAGGGGGGGGAACTATCTTGGCACCTATGGGAACTCTCATCAAGTTATATAGGGGTACGCTTTAAGGAACTCTCATTAGTATAACCTTTACGCACCCATATAACCAAAGTTTATTATATAAATAAGTTTTATGCTTATAAGACCAATGCCATTATCAATACTGTTTTTGTATATATGCCGTAAAACTTATATAACCCATGTAGTTTTCATAGGTAGACACAAGGTCTTATAAAGACTAAAAACCCTATACACATATTTTTATGGGTATATATTATTTATCAATAATATTTACTATTCGAGTATATTACTCATGTGAAAAATATTTAAAATATATACTCCACTTATCCTAGTTTTCATTTATTTAAAATTTTATTTTTAGTACATTGTCCATTTTATTTATTTTACTTTGACCGATCGATGGTACGACCAATACATTTTTTAAAATAGCAAAATTAGTTCTATAAGATATATCGGAAAATTAAAATTTCTAAGAAATGCATTTGAAATATAACAGTCTGATGAAGCACGACAGATTTTCAATAACTTTGAAGTTTCGAAAATTTCCAATATTACACGACAGTTATGAAATATAACAAAACCTGCCAATATAATATTATGTACACATATGCACATATTCGCACACGAAACTCTCTCTCTCTCTCTCTCTCTCTCTCTCTCTCTCTCTTCTTCTCTCTCTCTCTCGTCTCCATCTACTCTCTCTCTCTCTCTCTCTATATATATCCTATATATATATATATTATA
>JABUQX010056494.1:30000-32881 GCA_015478945.1 Trachelipus rathkii | reverse complement strand
CTATTTGTAAGATAATGAGGGAAAATATATAACTCAAGAGTCGTATATAATATTTATGATCTTATTCACTTAGTGTTCAGCAGAAATGTCGGAATGAAATGTAGAAGTCCGTAACATAACCGTAAGATATAGTTGAACAATGTTTTAAAGAAACTATTATAAATTGCAGGTTTATTTTGTCCTCATTTACTTTATTCTTTAAAGTCTCCTAGTCTTCTTTCACTTTGTCTTGCTGCAATTGCATATTGCGTATCTACCTATATATTACCTATAAATTATTGTTACTAGTTAAGCTACATTCACTTAGGAACAATTTTGCAATGAATTTCCATGTTGATTAAAGAGGGAAAATGGTTGTTTCAAGGATCAATTAGGTGCATTGACTCGTCTTGAAATACAATTATTGCTTTGCTGCGATTTACTGCAATGCAGAAATAATTTTACTGCCCCCCTTCTTCAGAACACTATTTTATATGTATTAAAATGTTAATTGCCATAAAATATTCACTATATTTTACAACATAAACGTAAAATACGGCTTTTTTTTTAATTACATTTCTCGTAATAACTGACGACACCAGTTTTAACACGTGCTTCTTTTTCATCTTCTGTTAAATTAAAACTTTTCATGCACACTTGAAAGTTGATACCGAAACCTCTAATCATTAAAAGATAATTATTTTTTTAATAATCTTTTAATAAATGAGTAATAACTACTTGATTTGATTTTCAATTTGAAATCCATTTTTCATTATGGCGGAGAGCGAAACCAGTTGCGATGCTATTATCATTGGCCAACAAAGATTTTGCGGCAAAACATTTGAAGGTCATTTTATAGGTAACCTGTTGCCCTGATTCCGAATATGACCTCCATTTTCCTAGTAGATTGGCTCTAGTTTTTGAGAAACAGGGTGGTCACAAAAATACATTAATAACAACATTTTATGTTAGGCTGTAACGTAATTCACAAAAAAACACGAAAGATATATATCAAATTGTTAATGAGTAAGTAAATAAAATGCTAATAGTTCAAAACATTCAATTCAGTACCATGAAATCACAATTAATGCATTACAAATCGCTGTCTATGTGATTGTCTTCTGTGTGCAGAATGTGGACAATCACGATGGAAGGCGTCCACACATAGTCTGCCATCATGTGATGTATCCCATCTTCCTTGGTATCTTTCTTCCACCACCTTGATATCTTGATGGACCCTCTCCCCTTGTTCCCTCACTATGAAATCCTAGATATTCTTTGTGAACCGACTAAGTGAACTCTGTTAGAAAGTGAACTTTGTATTCATATTGCATTCAAATTTTTGGAAGTCTGAAGCATTTTCTGTACGAGTTCTACCTAGTTGGCAGATTTATGGTTGCCAAAAAGTCTGAAACAACGCAAGACAAAAACTTTTCAGGCAGATGCTTCAATATCAGTCATGCAGAATTTTTGAAATTGTCATCCTTGATGATTTGGCGAATTCGAGGGCCGCTAAAGATTTCAGCTTTGAGTTTCTCCGTACATAACCCTGCGAAAAATTTGCAAATATTATTTCGAAAATTCACCATCTTGGTCTAAGGCCCTAAACAAATTGCTTTCATTCAGTCTGAGTTTGATGTGGAGTGGTGGGGAAATAATTTTCCCCCTGTCAACCAGTGGTTCGTTATGATATTTGATGCACACCTACAGTCATATTTTCCCTGGCAGGGCCATACAACTTTTTTCCAGTGAGTCTTTCGTACTACCCAGCTATCCCACAAGGCATTATGAAACATGGGGTACTTAGTGTACCGCTTTGCTTGCCAGTAAGATGTTGATATCTTCAAATCAACGCATATAGACCACTCTTGTTTCATTATATCTAAGCTTCTGAAAGATCATTCTTATTATTTTCATATTCCTCTTTTCGTTTTGTGAGTGACCTATTGGAATCGATGCACAAACTATTGTATTGTTCAATAAACACACTTCAAGCTTCTCGTGAACTATCCATAAACAATCGCCAATCTTCTGGTGGGTATTTAGGTAACCCCATTTGGAGTTAGGAGTCCAGGGATGTTCCCTCAGTATATACAAGGTCTTCTTCTTCAATGAAATATGAAAGAAGTACAACCTCTCTTGTCCGAAAAAAGTTATTTTACATTCGGCCTTGAACATTCTTATCACTTAGTCTAGCTACTAAAAAAGCTCAGAATCTGCTTGGGGACTTAACTCTCGTCTAAATCATTTGTTCTCTTCCTGGAGAGAACTGTTCTGTTAGAGGTTACTTTCTTCATATCATACCACTATTCCTGCACGTGTGCACACCAAATCCTGGATATCATCTTCATCAGACAATGCTAGGTCTGGGAGTGAAGTGAACACTGGGATGGGGAAATCGTCGGAGTGTTGTACAGGTCGCCTTGCTGATTCCAAATCGGGATACACTCAAATTTACGTTTCTTTTGTAACGATTGACATCTTTCACATTAACAAACAAAATAACAGTTGTTTCACTGTGGTGATTCTTTGGCTCCCGTCATACCATAGGCACACCAAATTTTACACCTTTTCTCGTCCATTTTTCACTGACGTAGATTTTCGACACACGTTTTACAGACCATATGGGGCCAAGACTTTGAATCTTGGTCTCCGAAGTTTCATCCAAAGTATGCCAGATATGCTTGCTTCCACAAAGTTAGTATATTTCTTCTTTTGGTTCTCTGCAAAATAATTCACCACAGATGGTAGCATTAATACCATTGGGGTCTATTCAAACGGCTCTTGTGAAGTACTCATAGTGTTCTGAAAATAGTAAAAAAATAAAGTATATATAAAGGTAAGCCCCTTAAAAAGAAATAAAACGATATTACTGAAAAATATGCATTAAAAAAGATTTTGT
>JABUQX010056494.1:0-27500 GCA_015478945.1 Trachelipus rathkii | reverse complement strand
ATTATATATTGTAAATTAAATTTATTTATTATATATTGATAATTATCAAACTCTATAAATGGGGTCTATAAATTTTGTTATATAATTTTCAAAAATTTGTGGTTCACATTTCCAGATATAATGAATTACTCTATATATATGGTTCACTTTCCAGATACTTGAAACTCTATTATTTGTGATCTATATATTTTAACTATAATTAAATACTGAAATTCTATAATTTGCGGTTTATAAATTGATAAATGTTAAATTATATAATTTCTGATCACTAGATGGATAATAATCAAATTCCACATTTTGTGGTCCATAAATTTTATTGTCAAATCTTATAATTAGTGGTCCATAAATTTGTTTGAAAATCCTTTACAATTTACTCTTATAAAAATCTTTATTTAATAAGTATTCAGACAATAGTCTCAAAACAAATTCTACATTTCCTTTGGTACAATTTTCTCCGAGCAAACCGATTCTTCCAAACTTTCAAGGTCGGTCCTTAGTCCTGCCACTGTTATTTCCACCTGCTGTACCTAAAAAGAGAGTTGAACTTGAGAGAGTTGAGAGAGTTGAGAGTTGAATTTGAAGTTGAGAGTTGAACTCATTGAAATCAAATTGTAAATGCATGGCAGTTAAATAAGTAATTTATCCAGCAAAATGAATCGTATCAACAAAAGGAACTTTACCGTATATTTAGTATTTTAAAACATAAGACAATAATATGAACCATACCCGAATGGTCGAAATTTGTTGAAAATCTTGGTTATTTAGTTTTTCTACGAATCTAACAAAACTAAACAACCTAACTTAAACCTTACATAACCTAATCTAACCTAACCTACTTAACCTATCCCGTAATTAAATCTAACCTAGTATATTTTCTTTTTACTCTTTCACAACAGTAAACAAAACTAAACACAAAAAAATTACTTGTCATAGATGCTATCGGAACACTTCTTCCAGTTAATTCCCTGTGGCAACAACAATTGTTGTAAGCTGTTGGAGACTCTCCAATTCAGGATTCTCAACAAAAAGTTTCAAAGAAGGCGCTGAATGGCCCATATGAGAAGATCTGCGCATTTCCTTGTGTCTAGACCACATATCTTGTTAAACCCTCTTCGACAGCTGTACAATCCCTCTCTTACTGCATAAAACAGAGGTTATGGGCCCCCATGTGTGATTATATCTGAAAGAAAAAAAAATAAAATATGCGGAAGGAAAAATCTTCACCAGTACCGGGAATCGAAAAAAGTTTACAAGCCCTCAGCTGCGATGTCATTGTGGGAAACATTGTGGGACACTCAACTTATTTGAATCATAAGGGTTTTACTTAGGGAGTTACTTAGTTATGTTTTAATTTTATTCTTTAAAAAATGCAAACCTTTGAAAAGGAAGCCAAATTTCACTTCACAAAATTTACTTTTTAAAGAGCAACACGGGGAAAAAAACAATGAAATTAAACGATAATTTCTATACCCCACTTCAAAGGGGATGCTAGACTGCATAAAATATATAATGCTGTTCTGGCAGAGAGGCGGAAACTCACCGATAAAATTAATTATTGGGACACATTCATTGAATTTTTGGGTAAACATTTTTTTTGTGGACAAATTTGAACATATTTTTATTAAAATAAAATTAAATTTTTAGTTACGAAAGAATTTACTGAAAAATTATAAAATAGACATACGAAGATTAAATAAAACTAATTTATTAACTAGTATTTGAAAAGTATCAAATGACCATGAGAGTGATATGGAACAAAACTTTTATGAAAAAACTATACGGAAGAAAAGGCATTACCTTGGAAAAATTCATTTTCTTACGCAACACAAAAATGATGACATAACCTTCTTGAAGCGTCATCACAGACCCCATATAGATTTGGTCGCCAGTGTGTAGTAATATAGTCGAACATAAACGTTTCGTTGAGTGTGGGGTATCTACGAATTTTGATGATCACTCGCGCTTATATATATTAATATATATAAATTATTATATAGATATATATTATATTATATAATAAATTGTAGAGATATATTATAGATAGAAATAATATATATGTATATTCTATATATATATATATATATATAATATATATATAATAAATATATATATACCGTTATAATATAGTCAACATCTTATATATAGCCTATATATAATATTATATTAGTAGTATTATATATATATATTATATATATTATATATATACTATATATATAGATATATATATATATATATAAGTATATATATATTATATATATTACATATATAATTATATATATATTATTACATAGCCCAATACCAGGGAAATGAATATATATATTATATATATCATATTATATATATATTTATATATATAGTATATTATATATAATATACTATATAAATATTATCTACATATATATATACCATCGGAATCTACCAGAGGGAATGATATATATATATATATATATATATAGATATAATATATATTAATATAATTATTAGTATATATATTATATAGATAATATATATATAAATATAATATATATATTATATTATGATGCAGGTAACATCCGACATCCGGCAATCCGCATCCGCGCTTTTTCCTGCGGATGTTGCACGGATTTTTGTTGTCGAGATTTGATAAAGAATTTTTATAAACCAAATACTCAAGATGAAATCTGAAAATGAAAATGGAAATGAAAATGAGTTGAAGGCAATTCAAAACGGCTTGAAAAATTCCGTATCTTACTGATTATGAAAGACGATTCAACTCGCTGAATAGTGCATTCATATGATGAACGAATGACGTATTGCTCAAAAGGACCTCTTGCGTTGTACCGCCAAGTTCGTATCCAAAGTATAACTTCTTATCGCAAAGTGGAAAATGACAATATATCACACTGCCATTAAGTTATTGCAAACGCATTGAGAAATTACCAAAAAATCAGGGCCGTCCTACAGCTTCTGTCTCCGATGTAATTACATTAATCTCAACTTAGGAAGCATTATGAACCATCTTCAAATGAAAATGATGACGGATTAAAAAGAATGAAAGATGTAATAAAAACTAGAGCTAGAAAAACGCTTGGTTCTGTGGAAATTAATGACCCTTCATACTATTGCAACTGTACTTAGATCCCTGTTATAATTTGCAAGTTTTTTTTGTACCAATATCTGAACAAGTTAAATCTGTCACTTAGCTGTTGCAGTTAGAAAAAGTTGTCAATCCGAACAGTCTATTAATTCGCCACCCTTAAAAGCGAAAAAAAAGAAATCCTACAGAACCAACACTTCTACAAGTCAATCAATAACAGGTTCACTGGAAGTAGTTCATACAGTCAGTAGTGTATGAAGAAAACACGTCATTACCAAAAGATGTGTTGCAAATGAAACTATCACCAAGAAAACCGACTAGATACAAATGATGATCTAATCAGTTGCCGGAAATTTAAGCAAAATGGTCTACCAGGCGCTTGTAGCAAAACTTGCAAGGAAATACTTGGCTGTCCCCCAACTAGTGTTTCAGTCGAGAGAGTAATTTAGCAATAGCTGGAGCTAATATATGATGGATAAGCAGAGAAACAGCACTCTCAAGCAGAAAAACGGCAGGAAAAATTAATGTTTCTCAAGCACAACCTCTCTATATTTGAATTTCAATACTTAGTGCAAAAAAGTTATAATCCATTGTAAAATCTTTCATTAAGGTCGGAAGTTGGGAAAAGAGGTTGGTGGGCTGCATTTAAGTTGGGTCCCCGTCCCGCACCCTGGTAACACAAATATCTTAATAGATTGTGGCTAAAACCCGAAATATTTAATAATATATAATATATATATATATTATATTATATATATATATTATAATATTATATATATATCCCTATATATATAATATATATATATATACTATAATTCAATCAATCCGTTCCGCATCCGTGGATATAAAATCAACATCCGCATCACCGCATCCGCATCCGCGGAAAAAATGACATCTGCTTATACTATATTAGTATTATATATTATATATATAATATATATATATAAATAATATATATATATATTATATATATTATATCTATATAATATATATATATATATATTATAATATATACTATATTATACTATATATATCATTAGAGGGGACAGGGATACCAGGGATCGGTTCCAGGTAGATTACATTGAACCCTAAATATAATTAATGCATTAAAAATAACTTTCTTATCATTTATTAATTATTGGCTAATGAGACATTTACTATAAACACAGACACCCACACATCCCCTGTCACAGTTTCACTCTCAACCCTACTCACCACAGACTAAAACCACCTCCATCTTCCCCATCTTATTTATACAAACAGAATCCTAAGTAACATCCAACCACCACCACTCCTTAACAGGGACAAATTCGACACCAACATATACTAAATGATCACCGACCCAGAATAACACGCGAAGTTTACGCTCACTCCCAGATAACCACCCAATCATCTTTTCATTAAGATACGGGTCTTCACTCAAACTCATTACAATACTAGCAAAATGAGATTCAACATTAACCCAAAACATACCTCAAATATCTTTCAAAAATGCAACCAGGACCCGGAAATGTGTATCACTTCCTTCCTAGTGTCCCATTAACTATCACCAGGGAGAATCACAGCATTAAGCGAATTGTGAGGAAGACGAGGGCGGCGTCGGGTACTCTACGAGGTTGTGCCCGAATGAGGGCTGGTCATGGGACGAGAAGGTATAGTGTGTGTGATGTATATATATATAGTATATATATATATATAGATATATTATATATATATATATTATATATTATATATATATAGGTATATATTATATATATAAATATATATAGTACTAATATTATATATATATAAAGAGAGGCAGAAGAGAAGAGAGAGAGAGAGAGAGAGAGAGAGGAAGAGAGAGAGAGAGACGAGAGAGAGAGAGAGAACAGAGAGAGAGAGAGAGAGAAACTAAAATCGTATCTTTTCGGGAATTTTCATTGTGATACAAAAAAAAAATGCTTTATAAATAAAAAAAAACAAAGAAAAAATACAAAAAAAAAATGTTACTAGAAAAAAAAAAACATTTTAGATAAATTGAATCTTCCGCCAAAACATGTAAACATTCAGCAAAATGTTGTAGAGCGAGCATTCGTCGACAACAAATTTAACAAAAAATGGTGTATTTTTCCAAGAACAATAAGAAAATTGGAATCATTTATCGAGCAAACAATGTCTTTTATTATTCTTATCGATTCATAATTCTCTCTTTTTTTTTTTTTTTACTTCTTCATTTATTTAATTATTTGATCACCCTTCCCATACACTCGTCTATCCCCCCACCCCATCTACACTACCATCCCCGACAACAATTCATTCTCCTCTCTCTCCTCTCTCTCTCTCTCTCTCTCTCTCTCTCTCTCTCTCTCTCTCTCCTCTCTCTTCTCTTGTCTCTCTTCGAATCATTCCAGACCTCTCTCCCTCACTCACGTGTCAGTGGCACCATTCTTCTTAAGAATAATAGATCGGTACTTGGTAATAGAAAATATTGGTTTAATTTAGTTTTAAAATCATCTTCATTTTTCGGAAAATTGAAGAAGGTCAACAACTATCTATATATATATATAATATATATATATATATATCATTAATAATATATATATATATTATATATATATATATATATATATATATATATATAATATATATATATATATATATTATATATATATAATATATATATATATAACTATATGAGTTTTAGATTTTTCAAAATCGGTAGCAATTAATGGAAACATAATAATAATAATAATAATAATAAATAATAATAATAAAATAATAATTAATAATAATAATAATCAATAATATAATAATATAATAATAATTAATAATAATAATAATATAATACATAATAATATAATAAATAATAAAATATTTACTCACAATTGCTCTATCACTAACTGCTATTGGTGCCAGAGATGACGGACAATCTGAGCACCTAATCTGGATCCTGTGTAGGAAAACAATCGACCTGCCACTTATCCATGAAGAAGGGAACTCCTCCAAAGAGAGGCACTGGTCACTACAAAAAGAGCTCCATTATCTGAGCATGAAAAATATAAAAATTTTTGAAATCTTTACTCTATGGCGCTTTATAAATATTAATAATAATTAATAATAATAATAATTAATAAAAACAATAATAATAATAAATAATAATAATAATAATAATAATAATAATAATAATAATTACATAAGTGATTAATAATAATAAATCTGTTATTATTATTTATATTATTATTATTTATTATTATTATTATTATTATATTATTATTTATTATGATTAATTATTATTATTATTATTATTTAATTTATTATTATATATTATTATACACCAAATTTTACCATTATATTTTAGAGCTAATTAACATACATTTTTCGTACCCTTATGTGAGAGGAGTGCTTGACAGTAACAAGTAAGGAAGGAGGACCAAAAATACTCTCTAAAACTCCCTCCATACCTCTAAGCACTCTCTGTTTCCTCAACTCTAAAAATTCTCTGCCATGGCGGAATCTTTTGACGATATAAATACACTCTTCTGGTAACTAAATAAAAATATATTCTCCTCATTACCACTATATATCTCACATATCAACATATGAAATCAGGCGCAAATATTTATACACACTCTCCACATAATTTGATCATCTCTCTCGCGCAAACAATACACCTTAAATGCACGAACAATTTCGCTCTCCCACCGTGTCTTATTGTTACTCATGGGAATACAAACCTCAGAAATAGTTATGCGTATATACATATATAATACTCATATATGAGCCATTATCACGGTCTGGGCATATGACTAACAAGTTAGTCTAAACTCGCAGATACACAACTTCCTCAACGAACATCTTCAAACACTAAATTTAGTTTTTGGCAAAAATAATTCTATCTTTACACTTCAGTTTTCAGAACAATTCCTCCTATCTCCACTTTCTCAAAGATTTGTACACAAAAACCTCTCCTCTCTCTCTCTAAGCAAGACCCTATCTAACAAAGTATCCTGCTCCGACCCACTTTTTTATAAACAAAAGTTTTAAGCCCAATTTTTACTCGCTACAACTCGTCCCCCTCAATGTTACACCTGAATCAGACTACGAAAAATATAAAATAGCTTAAACCAAAAAATACTCTCCAAGCCTCGCTTATCGCGACTACCAATATAACATATAAAACAACCAAAATAACTACTCTTCAAACCATACGATCACTCTTTTACAATATTTCCGAAATTCGTTCACAAGTGGCTGAAAGAAACTCCTGTGAAGATTCCTACATGAACTTATAATAAAAAGCTTTTGGTTGGAACTTCAGAAATTTCCTCTGGAGTAAACGCTTCTCCAGGTTTCTTTTCAATAATTCTGAGAAAATAAATAATAGGTTTTATACTACAATTTTCCTATTGGATTTAATGAGTTCTTATGTCACCTGTTATTTTATAACCCTATTTTCTCTTATAATTATATAATGAACGCAATGATCTCTATACAGCCTTTGAAATTCTCAGGGGAAAAGATCTATATACAGCCAAAGAGATCAGGGACAATGATCTCTATACAGCCTTTGAAATTCTCAGGGGCAATGATCTCTATACAGCCTCAGAGATCAGGGGCAATGATCTCTATACAGCATTTGAAAATCTCAGGGGCAATAATCTCTACGCAGCCTCAGAGATCAGGGGCAATGATCTCTATACAGCATTTGAAAATCTCAGGGGCAATAATCTCTACGCAGCCTCAGAGATCAGGCAATCACCTCTATACAGCTTTTGAATCTCTAGGGATAATGAATCTTCTAACAGCTTTTTGAATTCTCAGGGGCAATATTCTATACAGCCTCAGAAGATCAGGCATATGATCTCTATACAGCCTATTGAAATTACTTCAGAAGCAACGAATATGCCAAATATCACATGTTCCAAAACAGAAAAAGAAATTAGAGTGTTTTTAAAAATAGGAAGAAAATAAGACGAAGAAAGATACATCAAGAAAGACATTCCCCATGAGATTTCGGTATAATGGCTTCAGTATTTTTATAAATTTTATTTAAATTGAAAAAAAATAAAATAAAACAAAACGTTAATTAAATAACTATACCTTAATAAACTAACCTTTGCGCCATCTGCAAGCCCTACAACCCAATTACCGTTTTCGCCTATAAGATACACACACACTTCCTCCAAAATGTTCATTCATTACTGAATCCATCCGCATGACCAGTCCTGATATGCAAAACAACATTCTGGTTTCCGTTTGAAAAAAAATATTTGAGTCCCTCTATTACATCGTCATAATCTGTTAGGGTTAAAAAATAGCAATTCTCACATATACGACTTCTATGAATTAGAAAATAAATCTAATAAAAACATATATTAAAGGTTTCAATATATCGCGTGCAGATATACGGAATGCGGGGAAATGCTGATGAATTGGTACTGCCACCGCGTCCTACCACATTTCTGTGCTACCCTTTAATTCGAATGTAGATGGAAATAATTCTTGATAGACTGTGCCTCTGCTATTAATTTTGTTTTCAATTTGAGCAAACTTCACCTACTAAGAGAAGACTGTATGTCATATATCCAGGCAATAATAATAATACCCTTCAAATCATATCGCAGAAAATTTAGAAAACTACGGACATCTATTCCTAATCTGAAGACTTCTAGATGATTCATCTTGTAGTATGATTATTTACATTTCGACTCAGAGTCCTCTAGTACAACACTTCATCGAACAAAGAAATCTATACTCATACGATTTATCTTAGTTCACGCTAAGAACACGAAATATAAACCTAGCATATAACTTTCAAACGAATTTAAGATGTCGACTGATTAGTATTATTACAATTTACTAAAAATCCCTCACTTAATTAAACTGCAGGAAAGAATTTAACACAGGAGAAATAGCATTTGAGTAATCAAATATAGACTGCTATTAACAAATACATCAAATAACAAGTACTAACTCATCTAAGAAATCAATCAAAATTAGAAAACGAACCCTGGCAAAATGCACTGGCAGAAAAATGTTTCTCGTAAATTACTACTACTTACTACTACTACTACTTACTAATTTACTACTAATATAATAAATAATATAATAATAAATAATAATAAATAATTAATAAAATAATAATAATAAATAAAATAAATCACTAAATTAAAATTACTAGAATATATATATAAATTATATATAATTATATATATATAACATACTTATATATATATATATCTATATATATATATATATATATATTATATATATATAAGTATAATATAATACTGTATATTATATGTATATATAATAATATTATATACTATATATGTAAGAAATATACCTTCAAAATCCGGCCATGAAGTATGACCCAGCATAGCGATTAATCATGGACCGAAGAACCCTTTCCGAAACATTTGAGACCATGTCCTAAAAAGGATTGGAAGAATCCATCACTGGGCGTAGAGCAAGTTGTCACTTTTTTAAACTCCATTTTCCATGTTAATAAAAAAATACTTTTCCTTATAAAATTCTGTAAAAGACGAAAAATACGATTCTTCATGTATTACACACACACACAACACACCACACACACACACACACATCACACACACACACACACAAAACACCACACATACAACACACACGCACGACACCACACCAGATTTGTCTTAGAGTCGGAGCCTAACACCCCTTGCCGACACCTTACCCGTGAGTGGTGGCAAAAAAAAAAAAAAACTAGATTTAAATCTTTTTAATAAAATCCGTTTTATTTCATATACAAAGCCTGAAATTTGTGGAATTCATCATTTATCCGCAGTGTTTATATCGAGCGTTGAATCGGAAATCGTAAAATTTTGTTCCGGATCCTTAACCCCGATGTATTGGCATTTATATTTAGATAGATACCTGGGTTAATATATTAAATTTTTTAAACAAAACTGATAGAATTCCTCAGAAAAACAAATTTAAAATCACACATGATTATCCACAATCAGCAGTTAAAATTTTTTTAAAATTTCACACACCACACCCACACAACACACACACACACACACACACACACACACACACCACACACACACCACACACACACACACACACACACACCAACACAACCTACACACACCACACACACCGACACACACACACACACACACACACACAACACACCACACACACACACACACACACACACCACACACACACCACACACACCACATTAGTTATATACTATATATATTATATATATATATTATAATATTATATATTAGTATATATATTATATATATATTAATATATATATGTAATATTATTATATATTATATATATATATTATATATATACTATATATACTATATATATATATATATAAGTATATATAATATATAATTATATTTGCAAGCCTCTAACCTTTTGCTTCTGGAGGAGTATATATATTATATCTATATTATATATTATAATATATAATGATACTATATATTATATATAACTAATATATATAGTTATATATAATATATAGGTATATACTATTTTAATTTTTATATATAATACACATATATATATAATATATATATAATATATATTATACTAATACTATATATATATATATATATATATATAACTAATTATATATATATAATATGTTTTGTCTCCTTGGACTATATTAACTTTTTTTTTCATTATATATTATAATATATAGGCTACTATTAACACAATATTCTTTTTAAATCAAGCAATTAGCAAATTATAGAAAAAATATAAATGATAATGCTTGCACTGTTTATGTGAATATATTAAAAGTTGAACATTTAAACCGTTGAGAAGTCTTCCTCTCTTAAAATATAACTTGGAACTAATCCCTAACCTGTATACCTCTATCCCGCATCCCACACCTTTCAACGAACATCCAAAATCCGCATCCCACACTTTTGTCATGAGATGCGGATGTGAGTATTACTTTACATTCATAATAACATTTCTAAAGCTAAAGAAAATGTTATATTAAATCTATTATTTTGGTTATTTTTATTTTGTTTATTTTAATTTATCAATTTGAAATGTTAATCTATAATGTTTCCCTTCCTATCTTTTTGAGGTTACTAATTAGGGTTGCAGTGCATACGGAATTTTACGCACCGCACTGCACCGCACCGGAATTTGCACAGCCACCAGCACCAAATGTCACTTTTGTCGCACCGCACCCGCACATCTATGTTTCCAGAGCGCACCACGCTCCCACCCACACACCGAACCTCTATATTATTAAACAAATGGCACAAGACCGGTTCACTGTGATGTGTGGCGCACCGCACTTTTCCTCACCAGACGCACCGCACCACACCGCACCGCACCGCACCAGAGTGCTCGCAAAACGTATTGTACTAAATAAAAAATTACGATGTATCAGCAATAAGCTTTCATCTGTAAGCATAGTTTACATTATTAATATACTATATATATATACTTATAGTATATATACATATACTATATATACTATATATATATATATAATATATACTATATACTATATAAATATATGTATGAGTAATATTCAATATATATATATATATAGTTATATTATTATGTAAAGTATATATATAATATTATATATATCAGTTATTTACAATTGATTAGACAATATATTGCAAAGAGTATCCTAAACACCTAGCATATATTTTAATTTCATTTTATTTATAGTTTCTATATTCCACACCGATTAAATTATTATTTAAAAAACACATAATAGAATAAATACAAATTATCATTGCTAAACTGCCCATCAAGATTATTTATTTCAGACCACTCTTTCATCCTCTCTAATGGCACACAAACGTCACAAAGTTTGTTCGCAAACAAAAATTTACTGACCATAGAAATTTCGACATGTAACATCGTTATAAAACGAAAAACAATTATTTAATATATTATAAAAATTACATAATAAACACGTATTACCATATGAATTTAGAGGAGTTTAAAAATTAATGTAAATATGTAAGAACACTAATTTGCAAAGAGCATGGGGTGTATGCAAGGGAAAACTCATTGAAAATGTACGACAATTGTTCAATTGTGTAATCCACTGCCGAGGCTATAACTAAAATTTATTCAAAGCCTCTTTGCATATAGATATCAATGTCAATCAATTTTTAATATTAACACACACACTGAAAACACGCGCAATATTAGTTATATGTATATATTATACTAATATATTATATATATATATACTAATAATATATATATATATATCCTATATACATATAATATATATAGTATATATATTATATATATATATATATTTATATTAATATAACTTATCTATTATATATATATAAATATATATCTATTATATTAATATAATAATATACTATAATATATATATAAATAATATATATATATATATAATACATATTTATATAGTATAATATACTACTTATATTATATATATAACTATATAATTCTAATTAATATATATATTTATTATATTATTCACATTATTTTCGTTATAAGATAAAATATTTATACAATTTAGTGGCCCTTATTATAATAATAATAATAATAATAATAAAAATTAATCGATATAATATAATAATAATAATAATATAATAATACATATAAATATAATAATCAATAATAATAATAATAAATAATAACAATAATAATAATAATAATAATAATAAATAATAATAATAATATAACAATAATAATATAATAATAAATAATAATAATAATAATAAATAATAATAATATAATAATCATAATAATAATAATAATATTATTTTATATTTTATTATTAGTATTATTATATTTATATATATTATATTATTATTATTATTATATTAATATTCATTATTATATTATTATTATCATTATTATAATTAATTATTAAGCAATAGGGCGATGCATCTTGTTTCTACACTCAAATTCTCTTCAGACAACAAAAAAAGTTTTTGTATTACAAAAATGATCAAGTCCAAATGAAATTCCATAGAAAAAAAAAAAAGTGGTTCCTCATCTTCTGCAGCATCACAATCGGTGATTCAGTGTCCAAATCTTCTCAACCATAACTCAAATTATAGAAAAGTACCACTCTGAGAGACAATACCTGTAACAACACGTTACGCATTAGTTATAGTTATCTCTATTGAAGTTGATTTTAAATTAATAACCGATTTCAAATCCTGATATACAGAAAGTTTTAATGTTATTTGAAACGACGCATTTAGGTTAAATTATTTGTTTAAAGCTCATTCTAAATTATCGCTTTCATTCCTTTTGTGTTTCGAAATAGTGGATTGTTGCCAACTACGTATTTTCTGGATTTTTATGTTCGTGTTGGTGATTGCGTTTTTATTGGGTGAGTAACAGTCTCGATAGCACCGGTGCCTTCTTACGTAAATCAAATGACATAAAGCTTAATACGTACCAATTTTAATTTAGAATTAACTAAATTAAATATATAAATTCTTATAATTACTTAATGTTGTCATAGTTTATATGATTTTCGAAAATAGTAATAATATGACTAAAGGAAAATTATAATTTTAAATTTTTAGGGGAACATTCTTGATATTTGGGTAAGGGGGAGGGAAACTGTGAGGTTCTGCCAATTATGTTTGAAAATTATTCCCGTTTATTTTGAATTAAAAACCATATCGAAATCCATTACTTTGATGCTTTCAGTAATTCTACCTTCATCTTATTGTTTGTTTGTTCATGTGCGTGTATAGGACCCACCACGACTTATAACGTAGAACACTCGCCCAACAAAGCGCCAGACCCATGTTTTAAATTGACCGGGCAGGAGAATGTGAATTATTTTCTCATTAGGCTTAGCTTTGTGTTTGCTCATTCGTATATTTGCTCGTTTGTATAATTTTGTGTTTGTTAGTTTTTGTTTCTTGGTTTGTTATTTCATTTTTGTTTATTAACTTTTTTGTTTGTAAATTTGTTTGTTAGCCTTTCTTAGACTAATTAAAGAATGTTATGCTAGGATGTCGTAGATAATATATTAAATCAGGATAAGATAGCGTTGGTAAGATTAGATTAGGTCAAGCTAAATTAGCCTAGGTTAGCTCATTTTAAATTACATCAGGTTAGGTACAGGACTGGTTAGATCTAGGCAGATTAGATTAGGTCTGGCTAGATTAGCCTAGGTTAGCTCATTTTAAATTCCATCAGGTTAGGTACAGGTTTGGTTAAATCTATTCAGATTAGATTAGGTCCGGTTAGATTAGCCCAGGTTAGCTCATTTTAAATTATATCAGGTTAAGTACAGGTCTGATTAGATCTAGGCAGATTAGATTAGGTCTGGCTAGATTAGCCTAGGTTAGCTCATTTTAAATTAGGTCAGGTTAGGTACAGGTCTGGTTAGATCTAGTCAGATTAGATTAGGTCAGGCTAGATTAGCCTAGGTTAGCTCATTTTAAATTAGATCAGGTTAGGTACAGGTCTGGTTAGATCTAGGCAGATTAGATTAGGTCTGGCTAGATTAGCCTAGGTTAGCTCATTTTAAATTAGGTCAGGTTAGGTACAGGTCTGGTTAGATTTAGTCAGTTTAGATTAAGCCAGGCTAGATTAGCCTAGGTTAGCTCATTTTAAATTAGATCAGGTTAGGTACAGGTCTGGTTAGATCTAGTCTGATTAGATTAGGTCAGGCTAGATTAGCCTAGGTTAGCTCATTTTAAATTAGATCAGGTTAGGTACAGGTCTGGTTAGATCTAATCAGATATGGTTTCCAACTATTGAATGATTGAGAATGTCTCTTATATAACACGATTTATTTCGTTCTCAGAAAATATTTTTAGAACAATTTTTATTTACTTTAATATTTCATTTTTTTTAAAAAATAAATTTTGTTTTAACTTGTCATGTCTGTAAATATGTTTGTTAGTTTAATTTTCATTTGTTTCAAGGTTTTTATTTATCTTTAAGTACCCACTTAATATTGTTAATATATATATATATATATATTATATACTACTATTATATATATATATATACATTACATAATATTATATATCATATTATATATAATATTATAACTATATATAATAAATTTCTTAAATTTTTTAAAAAAAAATTAATTAATTATGTTTATAAATACTAAATATATATATATATAGTAAATATATATAGATATACAAAGGTGGCCACCGTTTAATGAGAAGTTAACGTCGTTAATTCTTCGGCGGATAAAAAATTTAACGGCTTAAAAGGTTGAAAGTTTATCGGTAAAGAATGTACCGGAAGTTAACGTTAATCGTTATCTTTGTAGATTCAAATTTTTTTGTGTTTTTTTCTTGTTTTTTTTACAATATTCACCACTCACGGGGCAGAGCCTATTCATAGAGGTATGTTGACACGCCAAAAATTTCAATCCGCTAGCGCAAAATCCCGAAGGTGAGCGTAGATACAAGACTCTTGAAGTGAGGGAGATTAAATTTCAGCACGAGGTACAAAAGATATGAAGAGAATTCCACAAACATTGGTGAAGGAAAAAGCGAAACACCGCAGCAAATAGCCTGGACTAAATATCTACACAAACTTCGTGCGCAGATTCAGCACCCCTTGTGCTACTAGGCGCGTAAAGTGGTGATACGGAAGTGGTAGTTCCCTCGAACACCTCCCTGCGATACCTATAGAAGAGAGATAAAGCACCAACATCACGCCGCAAAGATAGCAGAAAAAGAAAAAAAAAACGTTCAAATTTACTGCAAAGTACATAACAGTTTATAACCTTTTGGCTTTTGATTCGACCTTGATCCAAAAGCCGGTTAAACCAGAGCCCCCCCCGAGATATACACTCTTATAACAAGGTCCGGATGGGACCCTTGTTTAGCTGGAGTAACTGAGAAAGGAAAAAAGTCTCTCAGTCTAAACAGAATTACTAATTTCACTGAAGCCTCTCTAGTAAAATTTGTGACATGAAGTTTCAAAGACATTATTTTTTATGTTAAGCCAAGGATGTTTAATTGTCAACAGGAGAGACGAAAAAAACCGTAAAAGGAGATAGGAAAGTTAGAAGTATTTTAGAGAGGAGATTTGTAAAGTTGTGTTTTTAAAGAATGAAATTTCACAAGTTGAGACGCCCCACCCGCAAATTCTATCTAGCAGCGAGAAAGAATCGGAAAGATTAAGGACGAGAAGCAATATTCTAGAAGTAAAATATGGAGCAGATTGAATGGTTGAAGAATGAAGGCGAGTCACGGCAGTGAGTGGATAGAGTTAATGGCAGTGATAAGATCATCAAAATGAAAGTAGAATTAAAGTAGAAATAAGACGAAAACCCTAGACTTCCACTATTGACAGAAAAGAAGGAAGAAGAAGTCGCTCATCCAACCATAGCCGATGTTTACGACTTGAAAGAAGCTAACATTACAGCTAAGCAAGAGAAAAGAGAAAGAGGGGAGCTTGATGAGCAATTGATGCTTGCCATTACACCGGATCAAATCTTGAGATATGTCAAATGCGCCACAACGCAAGTCTGCCAGTTAGTTCCTAAGAGCGAGAAAAACTAAATCAGTAAAATAGGAAAGTATATCTCCAGTAGATCTTGAACACCAAACCGTAATAGCAATCGGAAAGAAGCAGCAAATGAGATTCCAGCCAATGCGAAATCTAACGAACTGAGAAGTTGAGAAGCGGTTTCAAAGATCTTAAGATATAATACAGATGAGAGCTATAGGGCGATATTGAAGATTCAGAAGCTGCTTCCTTTTTCCGAACTAGGTTGAACATAGTGTTGCTTCCAACACTGAGGAAAGTGCTAGTATTAAGACATAGAGAAATGAGTTGAACGAGGACAGGTCAAGCACTAAGCCGCATTCCTCAAAACTCGGGCTTTTTCCAACCCTGTGTTAAAACATTACTAAACTGGATAATAACCGGAGAAATTAAAACACATTTTGAGCATTGAGAGAGCTTTAGGAAATTTTGAAAAAAAAAAAAGTTATCTCTTATCTGAAATCGAATCTAATACAATTTAAAATCTGATAAGAAATATTTTGTAAAACTCGTAAATTTAAGTTAACGGATAAACGATGTAGGAACAAATTCTAACTCGTTAATAGACCGTTATTTTCTTTCGAAATTAACAAACGTTAAAAGTTAACGAAATATTTAACGAGTTAATTAACGCATTAACGCTTTAACGCGTATGCCCACCTTCACTGTATATATATATATAGTATATTATATTATAGTTACTTAATAATATATTATGATATATATATATTAGTATATATATATACATATAAATATACTATAATATACTTATTAATATATATATTAACATGCCTTTTTTGAATTACCTTTACTACTTCTCACGAGACTGTTATATCTTTCTCATCCAAATACTGGGTCCTCTATTTAGTCGGATTTCAATGTACACAACACTGATGGGTTGGGGTCCTCTCAACTGATTTAGTGGGAGAGGAGGCCGAATCATTAAGCATTCTCAACGAGCAACTAATTAAATTAAAGAACCCACACACATATCCGGATCGTCCAACCAATTCTTGAACACACTTGACCTATGTTTCACACTAGTCCTGTCTCTCTAAAATACACACTTCGCTCCTTATTGTTAATCTTACCACCTCTCTATCTCTTAATTTAATACTTTCTCTCCAACAGCTCCATCCTGCCCTACGCGTTTTTTTCTGGCACTTTATTCGGGTTGGGGGGCCCTGCGTTGCTTCTACGCTAACGTATAATTGGAGTGACTGCTTGTCCTCTGGTGACGCTTCGAGCTTCTGCCGATAAAGTGGAGCTGTAATCGTTGATGATATGAGTTCATTCCTTCTTTCGACTAAATCTTTCTTCTCTCATTAATCCATGTTCGATCGTGCTTGTTACTGCCATTTAGGCTAGAGACCAGTGCGTATCGGAGTGGAAAAATTTCGTCTTCCTCATCACTCTTGCTTAATTTTCATCTGCTAGATCGTTGCAGGATATCACTCTTCGACGAGCAAAAGCGGGCTTTCATCAAACGAGTGCGCTACCTCCTTGGTTCTCCTACTGACAAATCTTTCTGAGCCTCTTGCCAAAAAACATCTCTAACAACTTTACCTGTAAAATCTGTCTTTCCTCCTCTTATTCGACTCTGATGGTTCTGTTGCTAATTCTCCACTGAACAAAGGCAATCTATCTCGGTCCTCCTATTCTCCTCCTTAACTCAACCCTGACGAGATTCTCGGCATTCCTCATCCTCCTCCTTCTCCTCTCAGGTTGTCTATGCCTTTGCGTGAATACATTCGATCGCGGGCATGGGTCCTGAAATTACGAAACGTTAGTTGAAGGGCGAGTGCCCGATGGGTCAGTCCTCTCCCGAGTTTGAAGTGGGATTGCTTCGTTTGCAATCCCCGCCCCGCCGTTCAAACTATAATTCTCTATTGTCTCATGATACTCAGCACTTTCCTACCAGTGTGAAGCACGCACATGATCAACCTATTCCGAAAAAAGAACCGCGCTCTGACCCTTCTTAACTATCCCTATATAGCTCTTACTTGTTATCTATCTAAGATCTTTGAAACTCTCTCAACTCTCATTTTTAGTATCATCTGGAATCTTCATCACTTCTTTCCGATCCCAGTACGGCTTTCGGTGCTCAAGTTTGTACTGGCACCTTTTATACTTGAAACTGCTTTACTGATTTATGATTTCCTGCCCTTAGAACACGGACGAGCATTGCGGTGGCTGACTGGACATATTCCACAAGCATTTATCCGGTACTGGCCACTGCTCAACTGCTCTCTAAGTCCTCCTTGGTTTCCCATCACTTCTCATTTGCTTACTCTCTCATATTAGCTTTTCTTTCAAAATCGCTCGATATCGACTGTTGTTGATGTGGCGAATTCTTCTCTTTTCCTTCGCAACTCAGTGTGTATCTCAGGTTCTGTCCATCTCTACTTTATCCTACTTTCATTAATGTCTTCTCACTCTTCACATCTTAACTCATTCACTCACATAGCCGAGACCTCCGACCCTTCATCTTCAACTCATTTCAATTTCTGCTCTTTCTTTTACTTCTAGAATTTGCTCTCTCTTTATCCTTTCGATTCTAATTTTCGCTGATTTGAATAGAATTCCGGGTAGGGTCGTCTTGTCTGGACCTTGTGAAATTCAATATCTTAAAAACTCAATTCATTTTATTTATCAGCTTGAACCTGTTTAATTTTTACTATCTCTTTCAGACGCTTCTCTCGTCCTCTCTGTCAAATAAAACATCCTTGCCTTAACATAAACAAAGAAAATGTCTTGAACACCTCACATACCACAGTACGGTTGCTGGAGGGAGCCCCAAAGAAACTGGGAGTTTGTTTAGACTGCGAGACTTTCTCTCCTCCTCTCACAGTTGCTCAGCTATACAAGGGCCTCTCCGCTCTCTTCGTATGTAGTACTGCCTCTCATTAATATAGCGGAGGCTCTGTTTTCACCGCTTTGGAGGATTTTAGGTACGGAGTCAAAGGCCAAAAGGCTTAATAAACTCTTCTGTTACTTTCCATTCCTATAACCTCCTATCTTGCCGGCGCTGGGTTGAGCGTGCTTTATCTCTATTCTATATCTCTATTCACCGTAGCCGCAGTGCTCGAGAGAGCTTATCTCTCGCGTACCTCCACCTTTACGTCGACCTCGTAGAACCTAGGGGAGCTGTATCTGCACATGAGTTGTGTTGATTGCCGGTAACTCCAGGCTAGTTCGCTGCGTGCTTCCTTCTTTCCTACCTCTGTTCTTGGGAATTCTCTTCCATCTTCTGGTTTCCTGCCTGAATTTAATCTCCCCCACTTCAAAGCCTGCGTCTGTGCTCATCTGCGTATTTACCTTAGTGTTGACTCCTGAGGCGTGCAAGACCCCCTCCTTGAATAGGCTCTGCCCGTGGGTGGTGACAAATTATTAAAACACAAAAAAATATATATACTACTACTATATATATACATATAATATATATATAATGCTATATATCAATATAATATATTATATATAATAAATATATAGATATATATATATTATATAAATATATATATATATAACATCGCTTTTTTAAAGGCTGTCGAAACCCTCACCTAATTAATTATTTAACACGGCATAGCAAACTAACACTCCCCCCCCCCCTTTGAAACAAGCTCACATAATCCTATACTAAGAAAGCAGTAAACCACCCACAAAACTCCGCTTCCTACAGCCTATTCCACTGTTCTCCACAACTCCTCCAAAGTTAATATAAAATTAATACCTCTAATAGTAAACCTACTTAATTTCATCTATCTCAGTAACAATATGATTTAGACAAATAACATTCCACAACCACTCTCCTAACTGATTTAACACAGCATATTTCGAACGGCTTTAAACAAAATTTTCTCTTCTCCGCTCTCACACAATTCTGATGGCAATAAACATTAACAAGACATTCTATACAGTCCCCCGACATATCTTATTAAATAAAATACTTGAAATAGCAGAATTTCCTATTAATACAAAAAAATAAGAAGATAAAAAGTTTGCAAAAACTTCTTATCGCGAAGTAAAACTAAAGTTTACATGCAGACGATACCCTCAGGTGTAGGCATACAATAGCGTCCCACCAAGAAAACCATTTTCTCACCTTCTTCTCTTTATCTTTTATGCTCATGATCTCCCAGCACCGCCTCCTCATAATATAAAGAATTAATGCTCTCGAAGATCATAGCTATTGCGCTCGACACCCTCCATAAATATAGCTCGCACAGAACTAAAATATTACTTAAAACAATTGGAACAGTGGCTGACAGTTAACAGAATATCAGCCTCATACTAAAAATCCTCAAATACAGTATTTCGATACAGATATAAAAGAGAATCACATAAATATTTAACAATTAGTCTTTAAATAATAGACCTCCATCCTTTGATGCCAACCACCATCCTTAGATCGCACATTCTATCCACATTATATATAAACAAACGTCACATCCAAAGACACAAATAAATTAAATATCATTAGCAATAACAGAAAATTTTTGGCCAGCATAAAGAAACAAACTCAATAATCATCACAGACAATATCTTCGCCCCTCTTTAACTGCGCATCAACATTAAGAAGCTGGAATATTCAAATAGCCTTCTCTAGAATAGTACTAAACAGGCCTTCCCACCAGCATCTACTAACATAACTTCAAAATGAAACAAATCCTACCAATAGGGGCCAATCCTCATGTGGTAGAATGTTAATTTCTATAGCAAGCATTACTAATCAACAATCACCCTCCCCCTACACTTGGAAATTAAAAGTTGCACGAACAAAATGACCCGACGCTCACATAATTAAACACGTTCATACACAATTAACCCAAAGACATATATATCAGTAGCGGCTCGTGAGCCGAAAACATGGGGAAGAAAAAAGAAATATTAAAATCTATATAATATTGTATATATTTATATATATTTAATATTAGATAGTATATATATATATATATATATATCAATTATATATAATATATATATTAATACATATACTAATACTAATAATATATATATTATTATATGATATATATACTATATATATCAGCCCTATCTAGTAGAGCACAATCCTATATCTCAAAACTACTAACAAGCTACGCGCGGAAAGCAAATACCTGCTTGGAAGCTTGTCCCAATTTAGTGCGGAAAAATGTAAAAAACAATAAAGAAAAAAAAATTATATCTCCAAAAACTACAAAATAGCATAACAGTCGAAAGGAATTACATTCTTTTTGCAATCCTGGTAAAAATTTCCTTAACTTAGCGAAAATGTTTTAAAGAAAATAAAAAAATAAAAAAAATATTGTTAATATATAGTAATTATGATTAGAGCCATTTAGAGACCTTTTATTGGTACTCGTTAAAATAAATAGACTTTCTATAAGTTTTGCATTTTTTGTAACTTAAAGAAACCCCAGGCGCAGGATCGCAGTCTACTCGGCCTTCGAACTACGGACTGTAGACTAATTCCCCCCCGCCCGGAACGTCTCCGGAACCCCCGCCTCATATTGGTATTGGGTGTCGCGCGTTCCTCCCGCCCTCACCACGGGGTATGAACAACACCCCTGCGTTCCCGTCGCTCAGCCCCCCTACATTGCCGTGTAATACTTTACAAATAAATGTGTTTTAGTATTACTACTGTCCCAGCACCCCCAAAAAATAGCAATTCTTGTGAGTAAATTTTTTTGTTTTTTTTATTTTACTACCCTTTTTCCCTAACTAAAATCTCTTACAAGTTGTTCCAAAAAATGTCATTTTCTTTTCCCTGTAGCTATTGTAGTTTTAGATATGATTGTGCTCTTCTAGAGCTAGTCATATATACTGCTATATATATACTAATATAATTATAATATATATATTTATATATAATATAATAATAAATATATATATTATATATATCTTATTATATATATATACTATATAATATACTAATATTATACATAATAATATATATAATATATATATATATATAAATATTAAAAGTATATATATATTAATATTATTAATTTATATAATATTATTACTATAATAATATATACTAATATATATCTATATATATATATATATATTTACTATATATAATATGATTATACTATTATATTATATAATTACAGTTTCACCACCACTCAACGGCAGAGCCCTATTCAATGACATGACATGATTAATATATATACTATAATATTATATATATATATAATAGCTATATAATATATATAATATAATATATATATATATTATATATATATACATCATATATATATAATATTAGTATTACTATATATATATATCACTATTATATAGAAAATGAAGATACAAGTATGTAAATACTCACCAATTCAAACTACTGAAAAGAAGACTGATTTTTCTTTTCTTTTCTTCTGCGAACTTACTTATAATATTTTCCCATACCATAGAAATTGATTAAACTACTAAAACTATAATCTTCTATGGAAGTAAATGCATCAAATTTGACAGTCTGCCCTGACTCAGCGTGCTTCGCGAGGATGTCCTACGATTTAGGCCAGAAAAACTCCTTTCAACAGATGCCGTTGTTGCCTGGAAATGTGGCGATCAGACTAAAAAAATTCAGGAAACCCATGAAACCCATCTTGGAAATCAATCTCTACGATGGTTTTTAAATAAGTTTAATGTCTTGTTCCGAAGAGATTATCATATGTTGGTCATCAAATTCACGGCTATCATTACGCAAAAATGATCTGTCAAAAAACGAATACATATTGGCCATACATAGAATCTAAAGGTTCTCAGGAAATGTCATTGAGTTAGAGAATATTGCTGGATTCCTAACTGTAGGAATTTTAAGGCCGCTAAATTTGAGAATGTAAGACCATCTGAATTATTATATTATTCAACTTATTCATAAGTTCTCTTATTAATGGCTTGAACATTACTGATTTCTTCGTGAGTTCTATTCTCGTTAGGTAGAGATGAGAAATTTCTTCTTCTCTAGTTTTTTCAATATACTTTTTCTTAATATTCTCATTTCGCCATTTCTTGTATAGCTGCTTCACAAAAGGTTATTTGATCTATGCAAATTTGGATATCTACTGTTTTCTTCTGCAAAAAATTGTACACTAACTACGATTATAAAAATTCTTGAAATCAACAAAAAAATACAAAATTAAATTCAGACATTTGTCTTAAAATTCTGCTGATGCCTTTTTTCCCAGAAATATCGACCCTAACCTAATCCTCCAATACCTCAATAATTTACACCCTTCCATAAAAGCTGTTAAAAGTTTTGCATGTGAATTTCATCGTATAAAACTGTTGGTAGGTATTCGCAAATAGTTAATTTGCAGTTCTTTTTGCTTGATTTGTGGAAAAAAACAGTATTTCACAGCAAGGTGCAAAAATCAATTAAACGCCATCTTTAATATTACGCAACTGCTGCTTCAATACAAATTAGGATTTTGAGCTAACAATGTTGAAAAGAGCATATGGGCATAGTATGCGAATTCGTGATTGAACTCCATTCATTCAACGATGACATAACGCATAGCCCCATCATAGTTTGAACAATAAGTTTCACGAAAGTCAAAATGTTCGAATATTTAATACAGTTCCTCACTAAAACATAATGTGCTCCTGTTTTCTCCAATCTCAATAAAACCAAAGAAATGCTCTTTTATGAATCCTTTTTCACAACGAAATCTGTAATAACAACATTGTTCTTCTCTTGGTGTCGTTCTTTATCCTACTTGAATGAAAAAAGGACATTGTATAATGCCTTTTTGTGTATAATACTTTTATTTCACCTTGCATCATAGATCAATAATATTCATTTTGAATGTCTTTGACAAAACCAGTAAAACCCCCAATTTTCCCCAATGAGATTTCATTCAGTATCACGTCTCATATTTTTCAACAACATTTCTTTTAATTATCTTGGTTGAAGAAACTTTGACACTCGGTCATGACTCAAATATACCAATTCTGTTTTCCCGAAAATTCGGGTATACCGAACCTGAAAGTTGCGTAATAATCTCTATTTTTTCACTCTGCGATTTTACCTTCACTTTTATTTCTTAATGCCTGTTCACTTAATTGCTCCAAATAGTCATTTTGTTTACGTAACTATTGAACGCCAATACTATTTTGAATATGTTCTTTAAAACCCCTATGCCTTCAAGCTTCTTGATA
This sequence comes from Trachelipus rathkii, assembly GCA_015478945.1. Classification (NCBI taxonomy): domain Eukaryota; kingdom Metazoa; phylum Arthropoda; class Malacostraca; order Isopoda; family Trachelipodidae; genus Trachelipus; species Trachelipus rathkii. The sequence continues at coordinate 2,767 of JABUQX010056494.1, read as the reverse complement.
AGTTTTTCCAATCTAGAAATCCACTTCATCACACCAAACATCCTTTTTTGCACTAAGTCAGAAACGTGTCCAAGAATATAAACCATCTTTTTTTATTGCTTTTAACCAAGCTTCTTTTCGTCATACAACACTCTCTTTAAACATTCTGTTTTTTGTTGTTTACTTATTCTTAAGGATTTGATATTTGCAGTTGACTTCAGTATTTAAAGAGTTTTTTCTCTTCTTCATACGTCTGCGCAAACGGAATGGTTAATAAAAAAGACCACAGGTTTCATTTTCTTTTTCACATCCCATATTTTCAAGGTTGACACATTAAAACAACAACCGACACACACACCGTTTTATAATCGAGAATCCCTACGCACATCTCGAATCTAGTATCAGAAAAGATTATTATTCAGATGCAATTAGAATATTATTGCACCAAATTAGAACAATATAACAAAATTATAAACTAAAATATTTAAAAATATAAAAAATTATGGTATAACTCTCTCTCTCTCTCTCTCTCTCTCTCTCTCCTCTCTCTCCTTCTCTCTCTCTCTCTCTCTCTCTTCTCGTCTCCTCTCTGTCATGTCTCTCTCTCTCTCTCTCTCTCTCGCTCTATATATAATATATATAATATATAATATATAATATAATATATATTATAATATATTATATATATATATATATATATATTATATATATATTTATATATATATATATATATATATATATATATATATATTATAAGTTTTTATTTAATTAAAAAAATTAGTTTTTTTTATTTGTCAGATTTTAATTTTATAAAGCCGAGCAACTCAACATGAGTAGAGTGCCAATTTTGAGAGCAGTTATTCTATGACTTTCGCAAGGAGCTTTTTGGAAAATCCTCAAAGAGACAAACAAGAATAGGTTCTTTTACAGTTCATGACAACCAGTGTTTTCTAGTAGCCACAAATGAAAGCCTCCAGTCAATGATTCATATGAAAAATAATGTTCCGTAGAAAATAATATTTTAATGTAAAATTAGCGTCCTTGATACATTTTAAAATTATTTAATAGTAATAAATAGTAATTGAATTATTTTATTAATTAGTGCTTTTATTTTTTTACTTCTTTATTCCTATATTTATAGGAGCCCGCCTCCTGTGCTTCCCTCTGTAAACGCGCCTTTCACACAAAACGCTTCACACACAATTCAACACAACACGTCACACACAATTCACACAAACACGTTTCACACAACGATCATCACACAAACACGTCACACCACAATTACACCCAAACACTTCAACAACAATGATCCAGGAAACTACTTAGATACATTCCCAAACATTGACCATGCTCAAACACGTCCACCAAACTCGCAATAGGAACAAACTTTGACAGCCACAACTACTAGTAATACCTTCACGGCTCCGCCTAGCATACCCGTCCTTTCCAGGAATACAAATTGATTATTTTCGACAAGACTCTTCCCCCCCCCCCTACTGTCAATGATGCCTTCCTTAACACCAACACACACACACATCTCATAAGATTGCCCTGCATTTAGAGGTCCGTTAGAACGATTTCACTTGTATACATATTGGCAAATTTTGGTCTAACAGTATACATATATATATAGATATATATATTATATAATATATAATATAATAATATATTATATTATAACTATATAGTATATATATATATATTAGAGTGTTCTTATATAGAGGCTGAATTTACTATATATATATATATATATATATATAATATATATACTATATATAAATATAATATATATATATATATATATATATTATATATATAAATATAATACTATATATATATAGATGGATTCTAATATTTTTAAAAGCTGACGTAAATCATATATATAGAAATATAATATATTATAATATATTTCATATTATATATATATAAATTAATATTATATATATTACTAATATATAAATAATTATAATGATATATATACATATAATAGTATATATATATTATATATATACTGAAATATACTATATAATATATTATAATATATTACTATATATATATATATAATATATATATATATATATATATATATATATTATATATATATGTTTGTTGGTAGGTATGTATGTGAGTGTGTAGAAAGTACTGTGAGCTTATAAAGCCCTAAAGCTACCTGTAAAAATCTTGTTTTCAGTAAGTTGAGTCGGTAAATTCTATATTAACTTTACCCTCGTCTTGCTGTTTCGCTCCTTACCACTTTTAACATACTTATAATTTCTCTTCCTATCTTGTAACTTTCTTGTCCTTTCAATGAGTAGGATCAGTTTGTAAGAATTCTCGGAAATTGGAACCTTATTCAGAATATTATTTTTATCCCTCTTGATAAACAGTTTATTTACTTCTTTTCCTCTTTGTATTTATCCTGTTCATGTCATTTTACCCGGTTAAACTTAATGAAAAATAGTCTGTCTGGGACATAATTCTGTGCCTATCTTTCCCTCTTACTTTCATATTTAATTCTTTTCATTCAAATATGGAGCGAAAGTGAGAGCAACATTCCTAACTTAACAATCACCCCAGAATGGTTCATATAATAACGTTACCAAAGAACTTGCTCCGCTATAACTTTGTCATATTTCTTGTACTTAACAAGTTCTTTAAAGAAATTTTGATTTGAGAGTTAAGAAAGACAAAATGATCAATATTACGTGTTTGCTTTCCATATTTGCCTTAGCTTGATTATAAAACTAACACATCTCGCTCTAAGCGATTCGCTCTGTCGACTCTCTCT
>JABUQX010056493.1:57500-62500 GCA_015478945.1 Trachelipus rathkii | reverse complement strand
TGAATGATCTAATATCTGGAGAGAAGGAAACATGTTATGTTCATATAATTGTATATATAAAAGTATAATCCAGAAAGACGAAATTAGTGTTTTTTTTAATAAAAAAAAAAATCCGAAAACCATTAGATAAAGCAAAGGAAATTTATTCAACGATTCCTCTTCTTTCATCCTTTATTTCATTCATTTATTCTTTCTATTTTAACTGCAAAAGATCATAGCATATCTTCAACCATTCGCGTCTCCCCCCCCTCCCCCTCCCCTGTAAATCCTACGGGGTTCCGCGGACCACGAGCTAAGAACCGTTGCTCTAGATGGTTTGTATAATGGTATATCTGGAATTTTGTACATGTCCAATTTTCCGCCCGTCCACGTAAACATGCAGCCCTAGACTATATTACTCTCCCCCCCCCCTACATCGTTGAAGAGCATCTATAATAATATATATTCGAAGCTTTAAGTCTATCCTTCCCGTGTTAGTTCTCTCTCTCTCTCTCTCTCTCTCTCTCTCTCTCTCTCTCTCTCTCTCCCCTCCTCTCTCTCTCTCTCTCTCTCTCTCTCTCTCTCTCTCTCTCTTACTTACTTACTGAACGACGGATCTTTGAGAAATATCATAACATAAATTTCTAAGGCTTCCTCTTCTTGAGATTTAAAAGAAAAAATTTAATACTTATGATCTTCTTACAATGTTATATTAATTCGACGAGGTTAATTCAATTAATTATTATATTTTATAGATGGTTCAGTCTTTATATTTTTCAGCCAAGGGCAGCCATTTTTTCTTATCTTTTTTAACTAGTCTTGAAAATGGCTAATTGTAAGTTGCTTAAAAATCTCGTAGTATTAAAGTCTATTATCTTGTGCTCTATTTAATGACCAAATTTCAGTCCTTTATTTTTTTCCTTTCTTTTTATTTATTTATTTATTTATTTATTTATTTATTTATTTATTTATTTATTTATTATTATTATTATTATTATTATTATTATTATTATTATTATTATTATTATTATTATTATTATTATTATTATTATTATTATTATTATTATTATTGATTATTATTATATTAATTATTATTATTATTATATTATTATTATTATATTATTATTATTATTATTATATTATTATTATTATTATTATTATTATTATTATTATTATTATTATTATTCATTATTATTCCTATAAATTTAATCAAAGTTAGTTATTATTATTATTCTTATTGCAAACAAAGTGTTAATAAATGTTAATATTTTATTATATTATTTATATTATTATTATTATTATTATGTATTATTATTATTATTATTCACTTATTATTATTATTAATTATTATTATTATTATTATTATTATATATTATTATTTTTATTTTTATTATTTATTTTTCATTATTTATTATTATTATTATTACTTATTTATTATTATTAATTATTATTATTATTATTATTATTATTCTTATTATTATTATTTATTATTATTTATTATTATTATCAATTATTATTATTATTGATTATTATTATTATTTTTATTATTTGATGGGGGAGATTCTGGTTTCTGTTAAAGGTTTCACATTAAATATTTTTGGCTTTGCAAATAATATTTCCGAACATTTTGACTTTTTATTATTATTATTATTATTACTGATTCTGAGTTAATTATTATGTAATTTCTATAGAATGTATTTAGACTTATATTAGTACATTATATTATGATTATATTATTGATATATGATATGATTGAATGTATATTGAGAATATTTGAGAGTTTGATATCGCGGATCGAAGGGTCATTTAATCGACATCTATCATCATCAAATGTCTAGCATCCCGGTAGCTTCGATGCATACATACATAATAGACATCCATATCAATTGCATCATAATCATAACATCCATCTGCTATTCACATACATAAATCATCGAATGAGCATGGTTACTATTCATCATACTTATAATCACATGAATCACACAATCATATGACTGATAACTATTAAGATATTATGTATAATACACTTAATAATAATATATTAACTTGTTAATATACTAATCATCGTATTATTATTATTATCATTTGATCTATCTCATCTCATTATCTATATTGTTATTTATTGTATTGCCATGGTGAGTGAAATAGACAGTGCAATTATATTTATTAATGTATTACAGTGTAATAATAGTGATTGATGTTGGTATCCTTCCCCATCAATAATAATAATCAATGCCAATATAATGTAATTAATAATAATAATGATAATTAATAATATAATAATTATAATAATAATAATGTATAATAATATATATAATAATATAAATTATAATTAATATAATTATAATTATTATTATATTAATACAGTATAATAAAGTAATAATATTAATAAAATAATAATATTAAATATAAAATATATAAAAAATATTAATATTACTATATATATATAATATATATATATTAATATATTAATTATAAATATATATAATAAGTATATAAATTTATATAGATATCCAGTATATATATATATATAATATATATATATATATATATATATATATATATATATATATATATATATATATATATTTTATACATTTTTATAATATTTATATATATATAATATATATATATATATATATATATATATAATATATATATATAATATATATATATATATTCATCCTATTTTTAGTATTATTTTTTAGTTCTGGTCTAACTGTTTTTTTTTTTTTTTTATTATTTTTTTTTTTTTTTTTTACTTTTCATAAGTACAATAGGTATTCAAATTATTCATAGCTGTATTCATACCTGTATTTAATTTACAATTGATATAATTAAGATTAAAAAGGTTTCCAGTATATATATATATTATATAATATATAGTATATAATTATATATAAATAGATATATATATGCAAGTATATAAATTTCCTGTCAAAAGGTTTCCAGTATATATATATCAATATATATATATATATATATATAATAGATGCAATCCCTTTTTTTAATGTCGATTGTATTTTCAATATAGTTTTTATTTTATCTTTCATTTTAAGTTCACAACCTCACTGGCATAGCTCTATTCTAGGAGGGGGAACTTTTCTGGGTCAATGCTACTTAGGGTTCAGAAGGGGGGATCAAACCTGATCCCTCTGCCTTGCGACTCAGTCGTTCTACCAATTGTAATAATAATTGTAAACTTCGCAGGGTCATTCGTTCTCCAGGAAAGCAATAAATTCTTTATTATTAATTAGAATATTCACGTCATGCTGAGCTCACAACTCACACTAATATGTATTTATATTATGTATTATTTATGTATTCTAATATGTATTTATATTATGTATTATTTATGTATTCTAATATGTATTTATATTATTTTCCTAATCTTGAACACCATGTAAGCTTCTATTAACTATATAAATAGTAAGGAAATTCCACGGAAATGACCGTTTATTTTGTTTCTATGAAAGATTGTCCCGTGAGCTTCCCTTGAACGTTACTTGAGCTTTCCTCTATTGTTCATTCAAATGCATGATAATCGCTTGAGCTTCATGTAAAAGTTCTTTGGGCATACCTGTAATGTTCCTCGAACTATGTAGATCGTCTTGTGAGTTTTTCTTGAAAATCCCTTGAGCATCACTGTATAACATTAAAAACTATGCTTGATCGTTCAATGAGCTTCACTTGAACACCTCTTGAGCTTTACTATAACGTCCCTTGAACTATGCCTGGTCATCGCTTGAGCTTCTCTTGAATTATGCATGACCGTCGCTTTAACTTTCCTTTAACGCTTCTAGAATGAGCTTGCCTTAACCATCCCTTGAACATCTCTTGAGTTACCTTAACCATTCCTAGAGTCTCTCTTGAACGTCCACCCTTGAATAAATCCAGCTTTATATAATTGTTCGTTCGCACGCTCATTATTACATAAAAATAAAGAGAGGGGAATCGAAGCGAAATTTCGAATATACCAAGTGACCTTCCATCGATTTACGAGCGAAGACGAGGGAGGGAGATTGGGAGGGGGGGTAGGAGAACATCCCTTGGGGGAAAAAGAGGAGAGAGAAAAAAAAAAAAAAAGAAGGAAGAAGACGAAAATAATGTAAGTAAAATAATAAAAGAGAGTGAAAATAAAAGAAAAAATATCAAGTTGGAAAAATATTAAAGAGAAAATTTAGTGATCAATAAAAGAGAGAGAGAGAGAGAGAGAGAGAGAGAGAGAGAGAGAGAGAGAGAGAGAGAGAGAGAGAGAGAGAGAAGAGAGAGAGAGAGAGAGAGAAACCGAAAAACAGATAAAGGAAAAATATAAAAACAAACAAGAAATTTTTTTTTCAAAGGAAGAAATTTTTAAAGAAATAAATAAAACTATTTTTTTTTTCACTTTTAAATTAAAATTAGAGTTGAATAATAAATAAAATTTTAACTCGTTTATTTTTAAACATTGTTTAACAATACTTTATTTCATTCATGGCTCGTAGAACAAGAAACAAACTTTATAATTAGGAGTAAACAATACAAACACACACATATACAAACACGCATACCTTTACACAGAAACACCTACACACACACACACACACACACACACACACACCCACACACACACACACACACCCACACACACCACACACACATCATATATATATATATATATATATATATATATATATATATATATATATATATATATATATATATATATATATATATATATATATATTATATATATATATTATATTCTCTTTCTATATTATATATTATATATCATATTATATATATATATACTATATATATATATTTATATATTATATATATATTATATCAGAGTTGACTCCGGCTGCTCGGCTTAGCACAGTTATCATTATGAGAACTATCGATCTCACAAATTTGCACAAAGTTACATATAAATTCTCTTTTTTTTTTTTTGCGAAAAATTGGTCATATGAAAGAAAATTTTTACATAATAAAATATAAAAAATTATTTTTAAATTTTACAAAAAGTGTAAGAATTATCG
>JABUQX010056493.1:35000-42500 GCA_015478945.1 Trachelipus rathkii | reverse complement strand
GCCAAAATCTCAATTACTTCATATTAATATCAAGCGTTCATGTTTAAGCCATTTTTGGCCTGTTTATGACTTCCCCCCAGTCACTATATATATATATATATATTTTTTTTTTTTTTAAAGCTGTCAAGTGGCATTTATTCCTAATTAATTCTAGAAACTTTAAATGTATTTTTTATTAATCTTGATTTAAAAGAATGGTTGGAAAAGCAAATTAAATAAATTGCAACATCTTGAAATTATTAAAAAATTAAATATAAATTTATGATATGAGGTCTTAATCAAATGAACATTTACATATTTAGTGAAAATGTTTGAAAATATATTTAAAAAAAAAAAAAAAATTGGAAGAACATCATACCTTACCCGTTTTGGTATAATATTAACCATAAATTTTATCAACTTTTTAAAATTATTATTCTATTATTTTTCCCCTAAATATTGGGTAGTAAATTATTTTTCATTACAGGTAGAATATTAGAAATATAGAGACAGTAAGAAGGAACATGGGCCTATCGAGACTGTCCCAGTCAACCAAATAGAACCAGTTGCTAAACATGCTAATGCAAATCCACAAAGTACATTAGGGCTTGTCAATAACTAAAAAAGAAAACTATAGTTAAAGTACATGCTAATCACACCACAAGCTTTAATAAGTTTGTTATGGTCATAAGATGCAGTTTAACCTTAATAACTACTGTAACTGAAAATCCTCCAATTTGGCTTAATCAAAATATACCATATGATAACGAAACCATCCATATATGTACCTACCCAATCCTTTCTCAAATGTTGCAATCAAGTTTCACTTAACATCGACCTATTCAAAAAATAATAACCCTATTACTGAATGAATGCTTTCCTATATCAAGATGGCATGCCTTCTTAATTTTCTTACTGTGCTCTGTGGTCTCCCATCTGCAGTCAACTATGAAGAATTTATTGGTCTCTGTATTACCAATAGATGTAAATATATTATAGACGTCTATACCCCTCAGAAAAATTGCCTTTGTACAGAAAACATTCCTAACTCCTTCAGCCTCTCCTCATAGCTCTTACCCTCAAACCCAGAAATTATCATTGTGGCCCTATGTTGCACTCTCTCTAGCATATCTATATCTTTCTTAAATAAGGGGCCCAAACTTGTGCACAATGCTCTAATACTGACCTAACATAGCTATTATACAGCTACCTTATAACTTTGTTGCTCTTGTAAATGATATATCGATTTATTATACCTAGCATCTTATTACCTTTATTCCTTGATTCCAAACACTGATTAGCTATTTTCAAATTACCTTATAATCACCTAAATCTTTTCCTTGGTCCAATTCCTATTCATAGTATAGTTCAAAACTTTATTTTTACAGTGACCTAGGTGAAGGGCTCTGGCTCTTTTACTATTAATTCATTTGCCACTTATCTGCCCACCAAAGGATCAGGATCATTTTGAATCTTTATACATCTATCACTATTCCTAACTGAGGTAGTCACTTTGATATCATCTGCAAACTTGAAACCTTTCATTTAAGTCCTTGGTCTAAATCGTTTATATAGCCTATATGAGGAACAATAGTGGCCCCATAACTGAACCTTGTAGGACACCACTCTTCACGATTTCCCATGATGACTTATCATTGCCATTTAGTTGTACATGCTGTTTTCTATTCCACAGCCACTCTTTAATCTAATTTCTTTTACCTCAAATTCAAATTCTGCAAGTCTATTTATTACTATTATTATTATTAGTCTCCAAACTGTTATACAATCATTCCTCAGTAAACATTGACACAAAATAAGCATTGAAAATATTGACCAACTCCTTATCTGAACTCACTAAATTTTCATCAATTTTAATTGGACCAATTGTCCTTTTAAATTTATAAAAGCTAAAAAACTCCTTTGGGTCCTTATTATTATTCCTTGCTAAATTAATTTCTGCCTCTCTCTTTGTCTTTCTTATTGACTGGTTAAATTCATTTTAATTTATAATTTTCCAAATCTTCCTATTACTACTTTTGAATATTTTAAAACACTGCGCTTTTGATTGATTTTCTCTATCTCTCTATTTGAACAGGTGTTCTTATTGCCACGCTAATGGGTTTATCTTTTAAACATACCGTACTGACTGAGTATTCAAAATTTGCTTAAAATATTCCCATATGATAAAACAGTTTTGGTCTTTAAACTCTTTATCCCAGTCAATTTTTGGTAAAATCTCCATTTCGAAAATCTAAGATCTTTTCCTTATTAACTTGCAGTTTGGGCCCAGATATCACATTCATGTTAAATCTAATTATATTATGGTAACTAATTCCTAAATTCTCCTCAACTCTAACCTCATCCACCATACTTTTATTGTTAGTTAATATTTAGTCTAGCAGTGCATCGTGTCTTTAAGGTTCATGGCCAATCTGGCTCAAAAAGTTGTCTGGTATACAATTAGTAAATATAGAATTACTCTGGTCCATATTAGACAATGAACCATTGAATGCTGGAAAATTAAAATCACACTTTTATTCATCTGCAATTCTTAGCGGTATTGTGGGTCTATAAATGCTATTCTGTATGATTTATTACTAAGGATCACTACCCACAGATTCAACATCATGATTAGCCTAGTTTTAATGTCAGTCATTAATACAGATTGAATATTGCTTTTAACATAAATTGCCTCACCTCCACCCTTCTTTCTTTACGCTGGTATAAATAAAGTGAATATTCATCTATTTCATTTTCCTGAAAAGAGTCTTCATATTCTTCATTAACCCATGCTTCAGTTATAAATAATGTCAGATTGCTCCCACATAGTATAGCTATTAGCTCATCTGTTTTATTTTTCTAAGCTATGGGCATTGTGTAGAAACATTTTAATATTTGAAAATGCTGTTATAGCATATTACTATTATCTTTATTTGAGCCTGTAACAACGCTAGTTTTATTTATCTTCTCTTACAGTCACCATTCACTATAATTATTCATATCAAGATTTGTAAATCTATATAACTTCGCTAAGCTTTTGATAGACCAGTCTCAAACAGGCAATACAAGCTCAACTCTTTCTATTAGTGAACCTGCAAAAGATTTATAGAAATTTCTCCACAAATCAAAAACCTAATATTTTCTAGAAAAACATAATTTCCTAACCTTTATACCACTTAAGGACAGGGCTACAGGAGGGGTATGCTTATACTAGCCTGTTAGTGGTGAGAGAGAAATATTTTAACCTGTAACTAAAAATAAAAATTTTCAAATATATATATATATATATATAATATATATATATATATATATATATATATATATATATATATATATATATATATATATATATATATATATATATGTATATATATGTATATATATATATAATATAATTTGGTAAAAAATAATTTATGGATCATTGTTCTATTTTTAGTAATGTTGATATTATTTAGTTTACTTTTTTTCTAGTAGTTTATTTTGATTCAAGGTCGTAAAAAATACATTTTAAGTTTCAAAATTAAATTAACTAGGAATAAATGCCAATTAAGAACTCTAATTGAAAAATACATTCTAATTGAAAACCTTAGTTGATAAATGAAATGTGCAAAAACTCTAAACGATGTTTTGGAAATGTAACAATGCCACCAAGTTTTTGTTAAAGGACTCGTTGAATGTTAATGTAGTAAATCTGAGTTTGATATATACTGTATACAATGTAATTGGATGGGTGTTGGAAGGAAATGAGACGCCATTTAAAGTTAAAATTACTGTCCAGCCAAAAACTGATGGTAGTGCTGTGAAATTCTGTGTGTAGACTGCCTTTAAAATCTATATGAACTTAAATGATTTGGATATTTGCTTTGAAGAAATCCTTGGCTTGGAGCAACTGAGATTCACATTTTTTCCCTTCTCATATGTTGGACCTTTCAGTGCAAGCAAAAGCCTTCTAAAGTCAATTGTCCTTTTCTTTGCTGTAGGAATTTTATGGAAGTGCAACGTGTACGTCATTCAAAATGTTAATTGACCATTAAGAAGACATTGAGAGGAAGGTCCATCCTGAAAATTACTTCTTGGCAGTTCTGGCAAACACTTTTGCCAGTCCATAATAATGTCCATGTTACCCATATCTTGAGTGCTTCCACATTACTGGCAGTTTAGCTTTCAACACATTATTGTGAGCTTAAGAACACCCAGGGATTTTCAGAGTGGTACACAAAAATTGAAAACCCCTGACCTTGCCACTTGCGTAGCACAAAATAAAAGTGTATGCCTGTCCTTCATTGGCTTGTGTCCAGGTAGTGCCATCTCATCCTGGGTGATGTAGTTTGCCAAAACACCAGTCTCTTATCACAAATATTTGATACAAATAGCCTTTACTTTCAACAAATTTAGCAAATACATTCACAGCTATTTTATATGAACTAGCAACCTCTTCATGTGTCTTCTTCCCACTATAAATTACTTCTCTGAATTTATCAAACCACCTTCTACTTATTTTGAAACTTCAGCTTCAGTGTAATTTGTGGTGTTTGGCCAACAAATCACTGTAGACTAACTTTTTAAAATTATTTACTCTAACTCCATCTCAACCAATTGCTTTCATTTGTCCAAATTAACATGATTTTTCCACTTCTCTAGCATTTAGACCTTTGCCTCCTTAACACAGGCACTCTGGCTACATCAGCTGCCTTTGTTGCCTTTTGTTCTTTAGATTGTACATATTAACTTTGCCATATTTTATTAGCGATAATGTCAAACACAAGGGTCATTATCATGTTTTACTTCCACACTAATATGATTCCTATTAGCACTATTAATAACACTTCTTTTTAGGCACCATAATGAGGGCTAAAATAGCAAAAAAAGTGCAAAAATAATGTTTTGGATGCAGCACTCCCAGGCGAATGATGTTGCAGCATCTGGGCAAAAGTACCATTCTATGGCTACTATATTTTATATTTTTATATAGTCTATCAAGTTCAAAACACTTTTGCAATATTCTGATTTTATACAAAATTTAGGTTTTTTGTCTAATTGCACCCACTGAATTTAAAATGATTTTTCAATTATGAATGAGATTATGCAACTGGGCATGTTTTCTGTGGAGAGATATCTTAATGGGGGAATATGATAAAAGTTTATAAAGTTTTCTCATTTCTCTGAGTTCATACCAGCCTATGGTGGATGAACTAGGGAGGTTATAATATTAAAATAAAAAAGAAACATGTAACCTGGATTTGAGAGAAAATATTTTTTGGTAAAGTACTTAATTTTTTAAGCAATTTGCCTTATGATATGATAGCTGGTACCTCACTTGCAACTATTAAAAATAATAAAAATAAATAGGTTGGATAGGTATAGATGATTTCAGCATTTATATAATAAATATGTATCTTTCTCTCTTTTATTATATGGACATGTTAAAATAAAATGCATTTTTAATTTTATTGGTAATAGTTGGTTGTCAGGGACGTTACTTGCTCATTATCCTCCCTAGCTTACATTGTGTGCAGTAAGGACTGAGGTACTGGTTGTAGTTTAAAAAAGTGTAGCTACATTAGATGTTGGGGTAATTGGTGGTTGGGTATTATCGTATATAGCTACATTAAATTCTTTAAATTTTGTTTTTGTTTGTTTATTTAGGGGAAGGGGGACTGAGTTTGGACAGTTTAAATGTTTTAATAGACTCATGGAGCTTCTCCCTGTATCTGATTTTCTTGCTTTTGCAATCTGCTTCTAATAGCTATTGTTCTCTTCATTCTCATAAAATTTCTCCATCTCACACTTATGTAACAATTGAAAATTCATCAGGTTTGTGTTTATCTTTATTTTATGATTTTCTGCCTTGCATTATCAATTGAATTAATTTTTTATTATTATTTGGGGTTTTAACTCGGTTTAGCCTATTTTAACAGTTTTATTTTATTTCCTGAGTAATATTAAGTTAAAAATGCTCAATAATGTGGTTTTAGTTCATTTCTATTTTGTTTTACACAGAATCAGGATCCCTAGAAAAAATTTTTGTCATATATATATATATATATATATATATATATATATATATATATATATATATATATATATATATATATATATATATATATATATATATATATATATATATATATATATATATATATATATATATATAGTTATATATATCTGCTTATATATATCTATTTATATATATATTTATCTGTATATCTCTGTTTCTATCAAAATCTATATACCTTATCTCTATTTATATATATATATATAGTATATATTTAGTAAAATATATATATATATATATATATATATAAAGTGGTAAAAGGTCTGAGGCATACATAGCTTCCACTAGAGTAGTCGGGGGGAAATGCAGGTTAAATATTAATATTACACCAAATTAATGGCTGATATGACCTGATACATGGTGTTTTAAAGTATGCAAGCAAAGGAAGTGGAGAAAATAGGAGGAGGAAGAGTGATCCAGATTTACTAGTGGAGTATATGTAAGAATGAGCAAAGCAGTTAAGTCTGGGGTCAGAGCTGGACAGTCTGTATGAGACTGGAAAGACGAGTTGCTCAAGCTTTCTTCATAGATGGGGGTATGCAATTTGAGAGTTCAGAAGAGCAATGTCCTATGTAATATATACTGTACTGCATATAGTATAAAAAATTAAGCAACAGCCTAATGGTCATATAGAGATTAGAGTGTTAGTGGGAGCAGGACAGCTGTATATGTGGAACCATCCCAGATATGCAATGCATACTCCATGCAAGAGTGAACAACATTTCTATATCTTTCTAGCAACTAAGATGGTGAGAAAGAGTTCTGAAAGCACCTAAAAGCACACAACCTCTTAGCTTATTTTGCGAGATAGAGAAGAATGTGATCCTCCCCAAAAAATCATGAGAAAAGGAAATATTAAGAACAGGAGATTTTGAAGATGTAATGGTTGTGTGAAAGATTATGTAGAATAGATAGATAAAGGAATTTATTTTTTGAGTAGTGAAAATTACCATGTTTTCTTTGCCCCAGCAAGTGATGAAGATTGAAGGTCAGTTCCATTAATGCCATCTCTTCATTAACTATTTGATGGTAAGTAGCTCATCTTTCAATTTGAGATTGATGAGAGGTGGAGTCTTTATCATAAGAGTAGATTGAAGTTGAAGTGACATATATAATCATTAATTAAGAGTAGAAAAAGGGTAGGAAGATAGAATCCTAAGGAACATTGCTATTGGTAGATTTAAAGAATGTGTTGGCTGTGTAGAACAACTGCTATTGAATGACCAGAAATGAAATTAGAGAGAATGTTATAGAGAAAGATATAGGCTATACTGATACAGTCAGTTAAGAAATGTCAAAAAATAAAGAGATCAGTTGTTCTCCAGTTCATGTCACTAAAATCTGGCACTTGCTGTTGGGTGTGATGTTCACCAGTATTGAAAGATTATTGCATGGTTTAAACAATCATAAGAATGGATAGGTACTGTTATACAGTGACATTTCATTTTTAAGCAAGAAAAAGAATT
>JABUQX010056493.1:7500-20000 GCA_015478945.1 Trachelipus rathkii | reverse complement strand
AAATTGTGTCACATCCTTATGTTTATCAAAATATAGTGCATCAACAAATTTAAAGTTGTCATGCTCTTCCTCCATGGTGTTATCACATATCTCCTGATATTTTTATAGCTTGCCACAATCGACGGCACAAGACTTTTAGTATATTTGTCAGTTATCAGACCATCATGCAACATGCTGTTTGCAATTGGAGCTGCTGCCCTATATGATATCTGATAATGCTAACATATCCTGGCAAGATTAGTCCACTTCATATGATTCTGTTCTTCAGTTCTGAGCATTGCATTAGATCTGGTACAAAGTACAAACCCAGAGGTAGTAGATCATTGTGATTTGAACGATAATGTTGAACCAGCAACGGTCTCTGACTTTGCTTCTTTTCTGACAAAAGTAAATGATGCATTTAATTCAGAATATGAGTGGGTAGGGTAGGATGTTGAAAAAATATCTTGTCAATGAACTGATAGAATCCAGACTTTTTCCAATTTGGTGGCCCTTTTGATCATAGTATAAGGAATAATCATCATCTGTCATTCTCAATACGTTTTTGCTGTTCATCTTTACACAAAATACATCAAGTAACTGATTGACATTTGACTTGAATTCAGATTTTTTTTTTTTGTCACATATGAGCCTCAGTCTCCATGTTTCTTCTTGGACCAATGGTAATATGAACTAAAAGGTGACACCAATGCTTGTATCTTTTGGATATTGTGGACCAATGGCAAAGTGCATAGACATTGCACCAATCCCATCAGTCATAAATCTCCTTGGAAATTTTGTTTGAAGTGTTTATTGTTCAAAAGATTTTGAAATGTAGAGTTTTTATATTACTTGTTGCTTTATTGGCAGCACTCCAGGTGGTAAGTTTTCACGACTAGTAAAGGTGCCTCCACTGCAAAACTTTCTTTAACCGCTCTTTTTTATTTTTTAATTAAAATGAGTTAATATATTAAAATATTAGAATCTGCTAAGTAAAATGTATTTTAAATTTTAGAGATGTAAAATATTATTATAACTTAATTTTGTTATTTTTAAAGCATATTTTTATTCCCCCTTGGGTTATGCGCCTTTTATGTGGCATTCCCTTTGGGTACTATTATCAGAAGAGGGAAAAAAGAAGAATTGGTGATTTAAAGTAAAATTTAGGATTTTATCATATATTGGCTTCCCAAAAATATACCCCCCTCCAAAAAAAATTAAAAAAAATAAATAAATTGTTTTTTGCCCATAACTATTAATGAGATAAAATTTCTACATCAATTTAAGCAGAAACCTCTCTTAACACAAATATAGAAACATGAGAATTTTGCAAGTTTTGAGGCATGAATCATGTCTCTGTCAAATAAAGATTACCAAGTTATGACCCATCGTGTCCATTTTGAGCATTTGAAAATGCATGTGTTGCAATTGCCAACCCCAAAAATGTAGCAATGATCTAAAATCATTATTTTTCCAATGTTTAATATGTGTGTGTCAGGAATTGGAAACTACACTTTTAAATTTCAACTTTCACTCCTTCCTAATTGTATAATAAAATGTACAAATTAAAATTATTAGTTAAGATTACTTAATTCAGGTATTGGCCTATATCCGAGGCTCATAGGATGTAATATATTTTTTAGAATTCAGTTCATATTATATATTATATATATATATATATACTATAGTATAACTATATATATATATCATCTATAATATATATATATATATACTATATATATATTTCATATATAAGATATATATGAATTTAATATATATTAAATATATAAATATATTATATATATATATATATATATATATATATATATATATATATATATCAAAAAGTTTTACCTCTTGGGCACTGCTCTGTTCAAGGAGGACAGCTCCATAGAAAGTTGCTTCCAAATATCTGAGGATTGAACCTGGCGATGTGAATTATTTACATTACTGTGTATATAATATATAGATTCTGATTTATTAAAATAGTACGCTAATAGTTATGATTATTTAGAATTTTAGATGATGAATATTACATTTATAATTTTATCATTTTTGTAATTGCCTTACGCCTATCTCTATTAAGTCAATAATTACTAATGTGAAAATGAAATGAAGAATTATTTGTA
This sequence comes from Trachelipus rathkii, assembly GCA_015478945.1. NCBI lineage: Eukaryota > Metazoa > Arthropoda > Malacostraca > Isopoda > Trachelipodidae > Trachelipus > Trachelipus rathkii. Next base: position 17,892 of record JABUQX010056493.1, on the reverse strand, counting down.
ATGTTACAAAAAAGACTTTGGGTATTTATTTCTGTGGTAAATAAAATTATAATAATTTGCCTATTAAAAATATTTACTGAATATTTTTTTTGTTTTGCAGTTCTGAAACGGGCGAACCGCACAAACCAGCTAGCCGTGTACGGGTAACATTTTTTGAGTGTGAGAAACCATTGGCTGTCACATCCCCAGAACCACCAGATCTCAACTTTGGCGCCTACTACGATCTAGCAATGACCTCCCCAGCCCCAGATGCCGTCCCAGCATTCGACAGACAATTGAGGTATATATATATATATATATATATTATATATATATATATAATATATATAATATATATATATAGTATTATATATATATATATATATATATATTATATAGTTATATAGAGGATATATAATATAATATATTATATATATATTATTGTGGATACTACAAGAAGAATTCACTTGAAAGAAAGTTTTAACTAAAGAAGTAACCCCACCTGTTATGTTTCTCTTCGCTGAATTCAGTTGCTATTTTACCTCTTCGTGGAAGGGCAAACATAAGGAACATGCAAGAATAAAAAAATGATTGAGGGGGTCAAATGAAAGAGGTGCAAATGACAAAAGCTGCGTTTCCAGAGAAGCCTGGACTGCAGCCCGGTCGGGCACACAGGCGCACATGCAACGTTTCCAGAGCCCGTTTGCGCATTTCTACGTCACGTAAACGTTCACGTCAGCGCCCGTGTTAAACCTCGATTTCGGAATTAATAAAACGGCGGCTGCGCGGAAGAATATTTTGTTTACAACATCTTTTTACCAAACATGTGTCGGAAATGGCTTGCCAAAATTTTTTAATATTTTAGTTAACTTTTATATTAAGGATACTAATATATCGTATCATTTCATAAAATAGATACATATAAGTATAAGAGTATTGTTTACAATTGTCAGCTGATCCGACGGGTGCTCTCGGCCGTTCTCAAATTTCCTTTTCTCTAATTGGTTAATGTAATTTTTTCAACTCGAAAGAGTTTCAGTCGATTTGCACTCGGCTCTGGAAACGCCAGCTAAAATCTTAAAAATTGAGATCACATGCACTAAGGATGCATCAAAACATTAAATTCTCTATGGGCAAATAAATACAATTGTTTCAACTGATTTGTTTTGTGCTGCGCTGTGCCGTGATAGTTTTATTTTTTTTTTATCTTTACTTTTTTGAACAACTCCCTACTCCTTCAATTGAAACTACTACTACTACAGCTAATCGTAAATTCCACATTTGACAAGCTGTGAATAGGGTCAAGTTACCATCATGTTGTTGTTTGTTTTCTTAGGATTCTATTTTTTTTTCATTTTTTTTTTCTTTTTGTTTATTTATCTTTTTCTATTTTTTTTTGTGTTTTTTTTGTGTTTAACTAGGGTCAATAACAACAAATATATACAAAAGGAAAATGTTGTTGAATGTTTTATATGAGATGGAAATTAGCAAGTATTCAGGCATATAATATATATATATATATGATATATGGTATTTAGTGTGTAGGAGTGTAGTAGTATAGTGGTGGGGGATAGTGTATGGGGTAGTATATAGTGAGGTATAGTGTGAGTAGTGTATATATAAGTTATTATATAGTAGTAGAGGGTTGGTGGAGTGTGATGGTGATAGGTAGTGGATTAGTTGGGATAGAGTGATATATAGTAGTTAGGTAGTATTATTATTTATGTGATGGTATGTAGTAGTAGGGGTGTGTGAGTATGTGGGTGTATAGTATGAGGGGTATGTAGGTGGGGTAGGGGGTTAGTATATGTAGTGGGGGTAGGTGTAGTAGGTGATGTAGTGATATAGTGGTATTAGGAGAAGTGTATGAGATAGTAGTATATAGGTATGATGGTAGAGTAGGATAGTTTAGTATAGAAGGTATGTAAGTGTATTATATATATTTATTCTGTCAAAACATTATTAGTCCAAAATTAATGCTAATACTTAATTTGTATCGGTCCGTATGAATTCTCCTTTGCCCATATATGTTGGCTACATGGTAATTTGTGATGTCTCTATGAAAGGTTGCATCACGTGGTAGCAAAATTGATGAATCAAATATGTTAAATTCAATAGCCTAAAGACTTAGCTCATATTACAAGTGATATAGATATGGTCTGTTCTCATGCAGAACATTCAACACTGTCACATCATTGACATATTCTTGGATTTTACATTTGAAACCTTGTAATTTCTTGAAAAATACACTGTTTTAATGCAGGTTTACAGACTATTCATGGTCTTCCACAAGTTCGCAGAAACAGGATCCAGTTTGTCTGTCTCATACGATTGCTGGTAAAGTCAGCGCAAAAGTTTTAAGTTGTGGGTACATCCTCTTGGGTTATGTCTTTTGTACAACCATGTAGCCTCCCGAGCATTATCATTCGCTCTTCCATATGTAAAAATCATATGAGCCTGTTCATGAAACATTTATTTTTTGTGCAAGAATTCATTCAATCCTAAAAATTTAGGAACTGTGAAGTATGCTTATTATTTACGAACAGTGAGACCTTGAATCTAACCACCTTTTGTCAAGCAAGAAATTATCTCATTTATTATGTCCTTAAAGTGTTTGAATTTACTTGACTCTGTATCAGTTACATCATCACACTCTTCATCAGCTTGTTGCATGTCTATCTAATGTTTGTAATGTAGGCTAAAGAGAATCATACAACTCACTATATTTTGATTGTGTCAATTTTATCAATCATACTTTTTTTTGGAACTTCTCTCCAATATTTTTTTATTTTTTCATAACTTTTTTTTTTTTTGGTAAAAAAAGCAATAAAAGTAACCATGGAGATAGGAATTTTCTTTTGGAACTTCTCTCCATTTTATTTATTTATTTTTTTGCGACAATTGGGTACCTACCTATATGATATAAAGATGACCCATTGTTGCGTTTTCGCTATATTGGCTGCCCTTTGAACTGTGAAAGTGTGGTTTACAAATGGTCCAACACGGAACCTTGATCTTCCACTATATATATATAATATATATATATACTATATATATATATTATATATATATATAAAAATATATATATATATATATGTTATATATATATATATATATATAATATATATATATTATATATATATATATATATATTAACCGATATATATATATATATTATATACTAATATAATATATATATTTATTACCGTATATATAATATATATTATATATTATATATAATATATATATATACCGTATATATATATACTATTACCGTATATTACATATAGTATATATATATATTATAAATATATATATAATATTATATATATATATATATATAATATATATATATATATATATACTATAGTATAATATTAGATGTACCGATCACCCAGAAAACGAGCCGATACCCCGATACCGATGACGTACTCTACTGTTTTAGGTGCCGACGATGACCGATACCGCCGAACCGATACTTTAATTAATATAATAAAAACAGTAAATAAGATAGAACATTTGTGCCCTGCTAGGCAACTCAAGATTGCACTCCCTGTAACAAAACAATTACTTAGTCATTATTATTTCATATTTGGTTTGCCCAAGTATATTTATTTATAAATTAAAATAGTACCTTTAAGAAATAATAATTGCAAATATAATAATAATAACTTTTTTATGTTTGGGTTTATTTAAAAAATATTCCATTTCCATTTCAAGTAAGTATTAACAACGTTTAGCTACTAGCTTTTATGTTTTAACATGATTACAATTTACAAGAAGTTCTTTAACTAGCTACAATATAAAAGAATAAAAATTAATGAAAGAAGAGACCTCAATTAATCAGCCAAAAGCTTAAAATAAAAAAAAAACGCTATTACTCAAACATGACATTAATAAATACTCCTTTAAGAAAGATATCATTCAATACTCAAATTCAAACATTCTCAAATTGTGATGCAAAAACATTAGGCTTTCACTAGTATCTGGCGAGAGACTGCCCTTTTTGGGTGTTTACATTCCTACCTAACCTACCCCTATAAATACCTCTCTCTCGACTGGTGAAGGAGGTGCTGATAATTATTTGCCTGCAAGCACCGATAATAATGAAAACCTGGGCCCATTTTCATGCCACCGCATGAAAGGATCTTTCTGTAGGCAGCATCTCATGTTTTCTTAGAGCCTCATCTTCTCCTCTTTCACAGACTGCAAAATTTGAATTATCTTTGCTCCTTGATGACTGCTCTCTTCAGTTTTTACGAATGAGGGTTCCCTGGGTGATTCCTTGAAGGTGGAATGAGGATGTCAATGCAATTTCGGCCCTGGAACTATCAAAGTCTAACATATCACAAATCCTCATCTTCAGTAGGTTATTATGCTGAAGAAGCCACCAATCGTCCACTATTAGTGCTGTGCCAGGTTGCACATAAGCGCGTACACTTCTCGTCTCTTTTTTTTTCTTGTTTTGGTTCAAGCGAGCAAGCTTCTCGTTATTGCATTTAATGCAAATTCTAGAAGTGGTTCACCGTTGGAAGTGCCATTCTTGTGGGGTTTCAGCTAGCCTAAAATTTCCTTATTAGAACCTTTTATTATTATTTTTTTACAGTGTCACCGCCGCTCACGGGCAGAACCCTATTCAAGGATGGGGTGTTGAACGCCTCAAAATCCAATTCTAACGCAATTACCCAGATAAGCACAGACGCAGCTTAAAAGGAAAGTAATTGAGTAGAAACACAGGATGTATGAAGAGAATACCCAGAACAGAGTGGCAGGAAAGAAAAAGCACCGCAGCGAACCAGTCTGGATTTACTAACATCAACACAAACTCATGTAGCCCGACCACAGCACCCTTGTGCTACGAGGGCGCGTAAAGTGGTGGTACGCGAGTGGATAGTTCCCTCGAGCACTTGCCCTCACAGTACCATAGAAAAGAGATAAAGCACAACATCGCGCCGCCCCAAATATAAAGGGTCAAGTGAACTAGAAATAACAGGACAGTTGAGTCTTTTTGGCCTTTGACTCGACCCATCCAAAAGCCGGATTAAACCAGAGCCCCCGCCCCCCCATCAGATATGGAGAGCAGTACTCCAACAAGGGCGGATGAGACCCTTCTATAGGTGGAGTAACTGAGAAGAGGAAAAAAAAAGTCTCGCCACTCTAAACAAAACTCCAGTTCTTGTAGCCGCCCTAGCAACATGTATTAGTTTCAAAACATTTTTTGTTTATGTTAAGCCAAGGAGTTTATATTGTCAGAACAGGAGATGACGAGAACCGTCGAAAGGAGATAGAAAAGTTAAGAACTGTCTAGAGAGAGAGAGATTTGTAGAAGTTGGGTTTTTAAAGAAATGAATTTCACCAAGCTTGAGAACGAATCCCAACCCTTGCAAATTCTATTCCAGATCAGCGAGAATAGAATCGGAAAAGATTTAAAACCGAGAGCAAGTTCCTAGAAGTAAAAGAGAGAGAAGAATTGATATGAGTTGAAGAATGAAAAGTGAGTCATCGGCATAGAGTGGAGTGTAGAGTTAGATGTGCAGGTGAGTAGATCATTGATGAAAAGCAGGAATAAGGTAGGAGATAAAACAGAACCCCTGCAGGAACACCACTATTGACAGAAAAAAAGTCGCCCCATCAACAACAGCCGACAGTGAGCGATTTGAAAGAAAGCTAGACATAAGTAAGCCAAAGAAGAAGAATGGAAACCAAAGGAGGGGAGCTTGGAGACAGTGACGCGTGCCATACCCTGTCAAATACATTCGGATATATCTCAAACGCCACCACACAAGAATTTCTTGTAGTTTCTAAGGTCGAAAACCATAAATCTGTAAATAAAGAAAGTAGTATCGCCAGAGATCTCGAGCCACCGAATAGCCGACTGGAATCAGAAAGAAAGGGAAAGAGATTCCAGATGATTAAGAAGTGAGAGGTGAGAAGTTTCAAAGATCTTAGAAAGAGATACAAGTGATAGCTATAGGGCGTATAGTGAAAGGACAGAACAGCATCAGTTTTCGGAATAGGTTTGGACATATGCGCGCTTCCAACACTGAGGGAAATGCTAGTTTGAGCATAGAGAATATAGTTGAATGACGGGCTGTTCAGCTCGGATCCACATTTCCTCAAAACTGGGAGAGAATGGTTAGTCCGGGTCACTTGCTCTTCCTAACGTTCATAATTTCAGGAGCCCATGCACCCGATCAAATGAAGATGACAGGTAAAGCATAGGACACCTAGAGAGGAAGAAGGAGAGGAAGAAGCAATACCAGAATCGTCCAGGGTTAAGTTAGAGGATAGGAGGCCGTAGAGATTGGCCTTTTCAGTTGGAGTATTAACAACAGATTCATGGGAAGATCGAATAAGAGGAATAAACAGTTAACAACAAAACTTTTCGAGATCTCTCTGGTAGACAGGCAGAGAGATTTGTCAGTAGGAGAACCAAGAGGTCAGCGCACTTTCGTTTAATGAAAAGTCCGCTTGCTCGCGAAGAGCATCCCTGCAACGATTCGTAGCTGAATGAAAATTGCCAAGAGTGATAGGAGAACGAGAATTTTTCCACACCCCATACGCACTGTCTCTAGCCTGAATGGCCAGAAACAAGCACGATCGAACCATGATTTTGAAGAGAGGAAAAAGATTAAGTCCAAGAAGGAATGAACCTGCTCATCCCATTTACAATTACAGTTCCCACTTTATCGGCAGAATCTGAAGCGTCTTAAGAGTCAAAGCAGTCACTTCAATTTTTATTAGAGTAGAAGCAACGCAATGCCTCAAGCGGCCCGATCAAACTGCCATAAACACCGCATAGGGCAGATGAGATGTTGGAGAGAAAGTATTAAAATTAAGTGATATAAGGTGGTGGTCAGATTTACCTCAGAGCGAAGCGTGGTGTATTTATTGAGAGAATGACTAGTGGTGAAACTAGGTCAAGTGTGTTCAAGAATCGGTTGGACGATCTCGAATGTGTGTAGTTTATTTAATCAGTTGCTCAGATCGTTGAGAATACTGAATGATCCGGCCTTCCTCCCAACTAAATCATTACGAGAGGAACCCAACCATTCAGTTTTTGGTACATTGAAATCCGCCCAAAAAAAAGACCTAATATTAAAAAGAGAAAATATAACAGTTTATGAGAAAGTAGTAAGAATCAAAATAAAGGCATGAAAATCTGTTCTGTTAGGAGAACAGTAACAGAAGCATAAGAATATTGTGGAGTAGAAGGAAGAAAGATTTTAAGCCACAGAACATCGAAGATAGGAATTCGAGATCCCGAGACGTGTTATAGGAATGTGTTATATTTACAAAGGCAACAGTACTCCACCCGTCTAACGGAAATTATAAGAATAATTTATAGTTGAAAAATAAACGCAGTGAAAATGAATTCTTACCATCTGGGTCTCAGACAAGGAGCAAAAATTAGTTTAGAGTTTACGGAGTTAGTATCCTATGGATGCAATTAAGTGCAACCAATGGATGTTGGTGAAGCAAAAGAAAGCAACTCCTGTGCAAATCTGCTATCATACACGCACACACAATCAAAAAAAAAAAAAAAAAAAAAAAAAAAAAAAAAAAAAAAAAAAAAAAAAAAAAAAAAAAAAAAAAAAAAAAAAAAAAAAAAAAAAAAAAAAAAAGGAAAAATTATTTCTTACGCTAAAACCTAAATTTTAAAAAAATAAAAACCCTATTTACAGCAAATATCTAAAATATGAATAATCCAGAAAGTTTAAAAACACTCACGCACTCACGATGCCTCACGAAAATTGCGGAAAAAAAAAAAAAAAATTCATTGATCAACTAAAAAAGTAGATAAATCTGTTGTATGAATTATAATAATGGCTGTCCAAATAGGTAAATTTTAGCGCTAAAGACCAAGTTGGAGAAACGCTAAAAATCTAAGTTAAAAAGGAAATCGAGGAAAAAAAAAAAAAACTTGGTACTAGCTATCTATATCGAACTAGATTTATTATTGAATCTAAAAGTTTCTCATAATTTTTCACCCAAAAAGTAAGAAGTATCGGCTAAGTATCGGCCATTTTAACCGATACCGATACCGATACTATCGGTACATCCCTAGTTGGGAACAAATATGATAATACTTTCGGTAAATCGAAAATAGGTGTATAGATATATATAATATAATATTATATATATAGTTTCATATATATATACTATATATATAATACTATATATATATATATATATATATAATATAATATATATATATATGTTGATGGTACGATTAATCGTCATCGGCAAAATCGGCATATTTTTCCTCAATCGTCATCGTCAAATTTTTGCCGATTAAGTGAACAAATATTAAGAATTTTGGATAATATTAATAAAAATAGTAATTTCATTGTTGTTTGCTTGAAACAAACATCAGGTTTTCAATATGATAAGAGGCTGTTACTGTCACAAATTATGGAGACTGCAAATGTAATACATAATGAAGAGTGTTTGAGAATAAAAGTGACTTAAAATAAACTTATAACAAATTTGCTTTTGATTGCAGACTTGAAAAGATCTGAGTTTTTTGAGGAAGGTTTAATATCTTGATCCATTCAAGCTCCTCTAAAGCTTCATCAAATGCTTTAAAATTTCTCTAGATATGTAAGAATCAATTGAAACTTTCACCAACCTTTTTTTGCCCATTCGTGTGAGCTTTGTCTATTTTGTTTCTGAGAAAATCTTTCCTACTTTTTTCTGTTAAAATAGTAGTCTGCCATGGCAATCTAAAATAGTAGCTAGTTGCATTCTCTGTGCTATAAAGTTTTTTATGTGTTAAATACCACTTCAACATTTTTTCATTGATTCTGCACCATCATATATTTGACCAATTAAAAGTCACTTTTTATTTCAGCGTTCATAGTGTCCCCTTTGCTAGAAATTACGAAATAAAAAGACAGGAAGAAGCCACATGGACCTATCGAGTCCGTCCCAGTCAACTAAATATTTATCAAACACATGGTCATGCAACTTACACAAACCTACACTGCCACCCTATAGGCTTGTCACTATCCTAAATAATGGCCAATATAGCATATACGCCAGCTATTACCAAAAGTCAAAACTATAGCTAAGGTACATGATAGCCACACCACAAGCTTTAATAACTTTGTCATACCGGTGGTTACAACATGCAGTTTTATTTTTTATTATTATTTGTTTTAGACCACTCCTCTCATGAATGGTAACCCCTCCATACGGACCGAAGCCCGCATGAGGAAGCCGAGCGAAGGGGACCACAAGGATTGGATTCGGTAAAATTTTCCCGCCTCCCATCACCTACTAGCTCCAAGTGTGCGAAGTTACAACAACTCCTGATCCTTAAATCTCCATCCCATCGTATTTACACGACTTTATATCTACTGGGGGGAACTGTCACTCATTTATATACAGAGTTCTTACAACACGGGTGGGTAACGTGCCGAGCGAGTCTTCGGAAAGCTCCAGCCCCAAGGACAAACATGGAGCCTAGCCCCATCCACCGGCAGCACTGTTAAAGAACCGCCAGATCGCCGTACTGCCTTCCATCAAGCGCACTTCTAGCAGCTTGATGGACTTCACCATTTTCAACCGCTTCAACAAGGCGTGCGACCTCCCTGCCAAGTCGCCCCGCCAGTTGAAGGCCACAGCACTGAACTCGATGACAGCTCGTCCTGAACGCGCGCGCACCCACTCTTCAATAGCAGGCACCTTGTAGTAGCCTCAAGGGTGCAAGCGTTCGCATCTGCGGCTACCGTGGTGTCAACAACCATAGTGGTAGCTCCCGCGTCCCAGAAGACCAAGTCAGGTCTTCGAATCCCCCCTGGAGTGGGAATCGCAGGCTCCAGGAGGACTTGCCAGCCCCTTTTCTCCAACTCAGATTATAATAGGAGGTTCAAGTTATCATGACGAACCGTCCTAAGAGGGGCTACCGCCGGACATTCCTGGAGAACATGTCCCAAGGTTTCTACCCTGGGACAACCCAGATCACATCTTATCGCGGCGGCAGATACGTCACTTCCTCTGTTAGATCTTTCTCGCGTAGCAATCAGGCCCTGTCGGATCTTTACGGAATCGGCATACACAAACTAAAAACCCGCCAATTTGGCTGTCAAAATATAGGGTACTATATGACACTCAAACCATCCCTATATACATCCAATCCTTTCTTAAATGTTCTAAGTGGTCACACTCAAAAACCTCCTGCCAGCCAAAACGCAACCAAAAAATTAACAACGCCTAATACGAATGAGATGTTTCTTACAGAAATCACCAAGACTTCTTCATAATTTTCTTATTATGTCTCCTGGTCTCCCGTCGGTGGTACACTATAAAGAATATGTTGATCTTAGTATTATCAATATATGTAAATATTTTATAGAATTGTATCACATCCTCTCTAAGAAATCGCTTTTCTACAGAAAACATTCCTAA
>JABUQX010056493.1:0-2500 GCA_015478945.1 Trachelipus rathkii | reverse complement strand
TATTTGGTGGTTTTGAGTGCTGTTTAAAAGACATTTATTTTGAGAGTTCTTGTTGTGAAATTCCAGAAAATTTCGGGCAGTATTGGTTTTTACTACACTTTTTTTTTTTTTTTTGTTACAGAAGTTGAAAATATGTTATTGCATATGGGGTATGTACTGCTGCATTATTTGATGAAATAACAATACTTCCAATATATTATTATTATTATTATTATTATTAGTAATAGTAGTAGAGTAGTAGTAGTAAAGTAGTAGTAGATAAAATTATATTATATTAATTATTATATTATATTATTATATTTTATATTATTATTATTATTATAATTAATCCATAGAAATTATTTGAAATAAAGCATACACGCGCGCGCGAAAGGCTCTTCAGTTTTTTTTTTATATATATATATATATCCTCTTCCTGGTTTTATTTCTGGAACTATAAAAGGCAAAGGTTAAGTGAGGGGAATTGGTGAAAAAAGAGGGGTGGGGGGCCTCGTAGACAACCAGACCGAGGTAGCGTTGTAGGGTGGGAGGAAAGTCGGCGCCCCTGATAAGAGATAGAGGAATGGGTGTGTCGTGCTCCATTAAGATTGGAGGATTCATACATAGTATAGAAGGATACATATACAGAATATTGAGATTGGAGGATATTCGGTATATGGATTATTATTAACATTGTGGATATATAAATAATTGCAAAATCGTGTGTTTATAAAGAGGTATCTGGTAGAGAAGCTGTGTGCGTGTGTCTGTGTGTGTGTTTATATGTGTGTACGTTTGTGTTAAGTGTTTTGCGGAAGTATGAAAGAAAGAAATACTTTGCATATTTAAGGTAATTTCTTATATTTAATGTTAATTGGATTAATCCTTATAGTATTATAATATGATATATCATATATATAGTATACCTAAATAATAGATATATATATATATATATATAATCCCATATATCAAATAATATATAACTATATATATACATATCATATATATATATATATATATTATTTGATATTCATAGAAAAATATAGTATATATATCAAACAAATGTGAATTATTTGTTTATATTTTTTTTATATTGTTTTTTTTTTCTTTTTTAAGGTCATTTTACTAGACATCTTTTAAGACGATTAAGTTATTGATTTTGTTCTGAAACATGTGTTCATCTTCATCATAGTCTGGATGTAAGCAAAGGGTGATAAGAGAGTCGTAATGGAAGGTGTTTATTTTTTTATTTTTTTTTGGGGGGGGAAAGATCTTGAATATATATATATATATTATATATATATAATATATAATATATATATATATATTATAATATATATACTATATATTTATATATATAATAAATAATAATATATATATATATATATATATAATATATAATATATTACTATAATATATATATATATATAGATATATATATATAATATATATATATATATTGTGTCTTTGGTATTGTGTGTGTTCTCTCAGAAAATACGGCTTAATTGTCGCCGAAAATAGGCAAAATCATTTGATTGTTTAATCCATGTTTCCTTCGGTATCCTCTCTGATGATTTCGTTATCCTTCTTATCGTTCACGATTTTCTTTTAATTCTTCGTCCGTCACCCTCACTGAATCCTTACTGTCGTGTTCCGCTCTCCGCACATAGCCGCAGTGATCAAGAGGCGTCGTTTATTTTTAAAGGTGTTGTTTGGTAGTGCCAGGCCTCTATTTGACCTGAAATGTATGTTGATGTTGACATTGTAGTCTTATGTGATGAAAATCCTATTATTTATTGATATATATTTATTATTATTATTATATATATTATTATTATTATTATTATATAATAGTTATATTAGATATTTATTAGTATAGATCTATTCATTATATATTCTATTATATTATATTATTATTATTTATTATATTAATTCTATATTATTACTTATTATATTATTATAATTATTATTATTATAATTATTATTATATTATTATTATTATTATTTATATTCTCCTTTCTTAGCCTCACATTGACGTTTTTAAACGAAACTGTAAATAGCTGAATAATTGTATACATATGACGACTATTAATTATATAGACAATGATTAAGAGAATACTGTATTCTCAAAGCGAATTTAGCATAAAAAGGGCGCAGTCCACGAGAAATGCGCCATGAATAAAAAGGAGTCCAACCCCAAGAATGAGGCAAAGTTTGTTTAAAAGGATTTATGGACTAGGGAGCCACACAGAAGGGTCAAGTAAACCGAAAATAATGGGAGTGAGTATGAAAATTTTTGTTGGATATTTGGGAGATTAAATTCATGGTGTGTATATAAGAATAGGTTAAGAGTATCATGGCATACAAGGCGAATTGGATAAAAAAACCCTTTAACGTGAGATATCCCCTTTTTCAGGAGACGACTGCCGTTACTGCATAACGGGATCATCTGTTCATAAATGCTCCATCACGCATCTCTGTACGATCTCCCGTAACATCCTCTCATACAGCTCTACCCTCC
>JABUQX010056492.1:0-14323 GCA_015478945.1 Trachelipus rathkii | reverse complement strand
ATAATATTATGATATATATATATAATCATATATATATATATATCTTATATATCTTTAGCTAAGTATGCGTTAGCTGATATTTATAATATGACGATAGGACTGAGGAGATCGAGTCAGGGATAGCTGCGATCAGGTAAGATGTTTGCGACAGAGCAGGATAATAGTACATACGTCAGACGAAGTTAGACGACTGATTAATGAGCATGCGGCCGGAGGCGATTGCTACCGGTCACTATCTTGAGTGGTAAAGTGCTATAGACGACGAGTTCAGCAAGACGCGAGCGAGCCGATTAGAAGAATAGCAGGAAACATGATAAGGGACGTAGTGAGTACACTCGATGATGATATATATTATAGTATGATATATATAATATAGTATATAATAATAATAATACATATATATATATATAGAGTATTAGTATAGTAGTATAGTATATATATATATATATAATTTATATTTTAACTATATATTTTATATATATATATATAGTATAATTATATATTATATATATAGTTATATATAGTATATATATCATATATATAGTAATACTATAGTTATATATATATCTATAGTTTTATATATATATATTATAATGTATAATATAATAGTATTTATATAGTATATATTATATATATATATATATTACTATAGGTATATGATATATAGTATATATAGTAGTAGTAATGCTAGATAGATATATATATATAGATATATATATATATATAAATATATATATAGTAATATACTATATATATATATAATATTATATATATATAATATGTATGGTCTATGTCTAATCATTCATGAGATTTTTTTTATAACAAATTAAAGCTAACTATAATATATATAGTTATATATATATATATAGTATATATCATATGTATTATATATATATATATAGTAGTATATATTTAATAGTAGTTTTGTATCTTTTATCTTTTCACAAAATGGACTATATATTATATATATATATATATTATCATAGTATAAGTATATATATATATATAGTAAGATATTATAGTATATAGCTGATATATATACTATTTTATATTAATTTATACATATATATATATATGATATTATATATATATCGTATATAGTAATTATATATATATATATATATAGGATATAACTATATATATATATATATATATATTGTCAGTATATGATAGTAGCAACGTAGTATCAGTATATATATGTAAGTATATATATATATTATATATATGATATTATATATAATTAACTATATATATATAGTATTATATATATGAATATATAATATATATGTGTATATATAATATATATTATATAATATATATGATATAAATAGTATATATAATAGTATATATATCATATATATATATATATATATATATAGTAGTATATATCAGTATATTTTATATATAGAAGTATATATATTATTATATATATATATACTATATAAGGGAGGGTATACAATATTCTATATATACTAAGTTATATATTATATATATATATATATATATATAGGGTATAGTTATATATATTCGTTTCATTTATTTTTACAGTATATATGGCATATATATATATAGTATATAATATACGATATATATATAACATATATATAGTATTATATATATATTAGGTAGTATATATATTATGATATATATATATTAGTATATATATATATATAGTATATAGATATTACTATATATATATATATATTAGTATATATTATTATATAAGTATATATATAAATATATATATATAGTGATAAAGTATATGTATATACTATATTATATATATATATAATAGTATGTATATATATATAATGCATGTAAGTACTATATACGCGTATATATAATATATAATTACGAGTTTGATGTGTGTGTGTGAAGCTTGTCCATTTCGGGAACAAATAGAGGAATTGATAAAAATTATAGACAAATTCTTCCGTAATTTGAAAAAGGAGTGCGAGAGGAAAAGAAAACGGTTTTCCTCGCCTCTCGGAAAAAAGACACCAAAGAGAAGACTCTCCCATTAAGAAAAAAATATATATTTTATTATATATTGAATAAGAAGAAGAACAAGACATATAGAAGAAGGTTCTTTTTGGATCGATCATATAATTAATGTAAAGAATGTTACCTTTTTGCGCTAGAAATTTGGGAATATATGAGAATCATCTTCTAATTATTTGGAAATGGTGAGTTTTAAAAAAAAATTGGTTTCTAACATTTAACTGTCTCGTAATTCTCGGCACAATAGTGATCATCACACAGCGACACGATAGCACACCGTCAGCTGTAGATATCATATCCGGCTTCACGAACGCCTCTAATACATACTCATGCACTCATCTCACCATTAGTACTATATGTTATATTGTAGAGAGCAAACAGGATCCATAGGCAGTGTGAGCAGTTTGGGCAGTTGGCTGGGGAAGGTATTTTATATGCTAATAGCCTCACTCACTGACTCGTATGACCTCACTCAGTGTGTCGTTCTAGGCGTATATTATATATAGCTATATATAGTTATATATATTATGATATATACGTATATATTATATATTATTCTTCTTGCCGCTTCCGGGTGTCTTGGCGTTGTTCCTTTTTCCCTCCTCCTTTGCTTGTGTTTCTTCGTTTTATTCGTCCTCCTCTTAATTATTCTCTTTTCATGCTCCCCTTCTCCTCTTGTTTCTTCCCCTCTTAGATGTTCCATGTTTTTGCCTGTCATTATATTTCTTTCTCCTTTTCCACTCCTCTTGCTTCTTGCCTCTTATTTCCCACCTCATGTTTCTTCCTCATTAACTCCTCTTGGTTCTTCTTCTGTCATTCCTCTCCTTTCTTCCTCATCATTCAGCGCTCACTTTTTTCGTGTGATTTCCCCATCCTCTTGGTTTATTACTACAATTCAGTTTCTTTTGTTTTTTTGACTCATTCATGCTTTTGTTTCTTAGTCTTTTTGCTCCCTCGCTCTTGGTTTTTCCGCATTACCTTTCCTTCTGTTTCCTTCCCCCTGTTTTTCGTCACGTCATCGTTTCTTTCCGTGAGTGTGGTGTGTTGGTCTGCTCGTGTGGCCTATTCCGTTGTTTATTTTTAAATCTCTCTGCTTCCATTTATGTCTCTGGTGGTGTCAGGTCTATATATGAAGCGTGTGTGTGCGATTATAATATTATATTATATACGTGCGCTCTCTCCTTTTCTGGGAGCCGGCGCTTTGTTGCCGTCTCTAATCGTCGATCTTTGTTTCTTGTCTTAGATTTTCTACTTTTCTTATACTTGTGTTTCTCTCTTGTTTACCGCTTGATGCAGATATAGATATCTTTCCTTCACACTGCTATGATATAATTAAGTTAGACATGCCATTGTTTCTCTCTCTCTCTCCGTCCATATATATAGATATATAACGTCAGGATTAGAGTTTACCTTTGTTCTGAGAGCAACCTTAATGTTGATTCGTCTGAGGAGTTGGGTGGCTCACTCCTGGTGTATAGATGTTTTATCCTCGATATAAGCTATATATATATATCTCTCTCGCTCTCTCATAATATGGTGTGTTATATATATATAAAAAAAAAAAAAAAAACAATTCCCCAGCTTTTTAAAGGTGGCGCGCTCCTCACTTTTCGAAGTTACTCAGAAATGAATCCAAATGCGTAGACCTTTAAAAGTGTAGATTCTTCTTTTAAAGTTAATGTAGAACATGTGTGTCAATATTCTCTTATATAGATATTATATATCTTCAAATTCGAAGTAATTTATCTTTTAGATTTGATATATATATATAATATAGGATTTAATCTCTTCTTCTCGACGCACCTCTTGAGCTACACAGACGATGTATCGCTCGCCATCAGGTCTGTGTCTAAATATTATACTCACGTCGCAGGATGGTAAAATATATTATATACAGATATATATATATATAAAGAGGTTCAAACTTTTTAATTTAGCAATTTACTCTCAAATAAAAGATTTAACTTTTAAATTTTTTCAATTATAAATTTAAAACGTTAAATTTAACAGTTATTTCTTTTCGCAAAAATAACGTTTAAGCTCTCTAAGCTTAAATTCACAATCATTTCATAATCAACAATTTTAATTCCGCTTTTAATATATTCACGAAACTGGATAAAACATTATATCATATTTTGTGAAACATTGGTCGCTATAGTAACAACCCAAGAAATTATTGGACAAAAAGTTTAGGTAAAGAAAAAATCATGCTGATATTACTAGTGTTCGCTATAGCTTAAAGAAAGGCGCGTGATAATAATCTTTTGATTTCTATCTGATGAAGTTGGCTCTCCAAAACTTGGTGGTCTCCGAAGTTTAGAGCCTTTGATCCTTGCCCTGACAAACCATTTCACTTATGCTTATCAACTTCGACATTTCGATCTTGTGGGAAACCTTTAATATTTTCTAAAGCTTCCAGTATATTACCAAATTCGAACTTATTTCGGATTCAGATTCCAAAGCCATAGTAATCTTTATCCGTCAAGTTATCAAGTGTGTCGTTATGGGAAAAGAATCTGCTCGTTTGGTTGATCTTCTCTTTCTTCTTTCTTACCTTAAGCCAATTGCGTTTTGATATTTCGGCGAATCTTTTGCTATGGCGTCAGACACATTGAAAATTTTAAGAAATAGTGTGTGAGTGTGAGTGTGAGTGTGAGTGTGAGTGTGAGTGTGAGTGTGAGTGTGAGTGTGAGTGTGAGTGTGAGTGTGAGTGTGAGTGTGAGTGTGTGTGTGAGTGTAAGTGTAAGTGTGAGTGGTGAGTGTGAGTGTGAGTGTGAGTGTGAGTGTGAGTGTGAGTGTGTCTCATGTCATGGTATGGTATCAGTCTCACGGGATGGAAACTTAGGATTTTCACTTATCAACCCTCGTACAATCACTGACACTCTTTAATCTTTCTTTAACCTCGTGGAATTAATGCATCACTCTCCATAGACAATAAACATTGTAATTTGTTCAACTCTTCTGAACTCTGTATTCACGTACGTACTCATGTGGCACTCTTTTCCACACAGTCTCATCCTCTCACACTCTGTCCAGCTCTGAGATAAGACTTGACCGCAAAGCTCATTCTCTCATATCTGCCTTTAACTTGAAATTGCTTTAGATTTTCTCTCTTTCATGCTTCTAGCAAAGAAGGTCCGCCCATCTGGATTCGAAAACACGTCCACGGTGTCTAGAATTTTAAAGTGTGTTGAGCCGAAGCTTAATTATGGGATGAGAAAACCGGGAGCTTTAAAAACTATCCTTGATATTTATTTACACTATGTGGTCATTCCAGATTATATATTTTAATCATAGAGAGATATATGGTAATATATTATAATATATATATATAGTTATATCTATATAATTAATATGTATATATTATATAATTATATTATATAATTATATATATATATATATATTTATATATATATATATTTATATATAATCATATATTAATATCTGTCTTATATAATATATAATATTATATATATTATGGTATCGATATTTTCGCATTTATTCTTATATTTTACACATATTTCTTATATATATATTTATTAGATATATATATATGGTATATAGTATATATATATTATATTATATTAATATAATATATATAGTATATATTATATATATTATATATATATATATAATATTAGTAAGGTTACATAAATTGTAGAGGTGTGCCAGATTTGTAGCTAGATCTGGATTTCCAGTCTAATCTGGACAACCTAACGATAACTTTATTTTTTTTTAGCATTTTTCTTACTTTTCTCAGCATATTTAGTACTTTTGCGTCAAATTCAAGCACTTTTTTAGCATTTTCTTAATTTACTGCACTTTTTTTAGGCTTTTTTGTATATTTCTGGCCACGTCTTTATAGCGCTTTTTTATACTATTGTTTATCGCTTGTTAGCAAACTTTTTAATAACTCATGTACCTTCCTTTTAGTTTTTAGTGTTTATTTTTTTTTATTAGTTTTTATTTTTTTTTTTTATATTTATTTATTATCTTAATTCAGCGAGATTTCCCCCCCCTTAAGCGATGAGGCCGTGCGGGGGGTTCGGAGGTTCACCAAGCGTTCGCTTAACCTGCAAGGCCCCGCCATGACCGATACGAACCGCGCCGCTAACCACACTATTGCACCACGCCGACCGCTTTTTCACGCTGTTTCGCATTCCTCGTATTTTTTATAACTCATCTACTTATGGTCCTTTCATCGAAATATTTCAGTTTAATAACGCGTGGATCTTGATGTAATGTATTTTAATATCACGTAATAGCATTCCAATATCACATCACTACACCCTTATAATGACACAGCACCACACACACAACCCTCATCACCCACAGTCCCCCCTCCCCTGCTACCACCGTTCATCACCGCGTATCTCTCTATACACGTTCCATTCACCGTACTGCTTATCGTCTGTGGTTATCCAGAAAGGTCTCTCTAATCCCCTATACCATAAGGATTTCAATATTGAACCTATGAACGGAGACGCGGATAACTTTGTCAAATCTCGACCTTTCACCATCTATATTGCTATGTTTTATGCCACCGAATATTATATTATACTATATGTCATTATATTGTACTACTAATACTGCTAATAATATATATATAATTATATATATATATATATATATATAATCATAATACTATATATATTACTATAAAATATACTTATATATCCTATATATATATGATATGCTCTTCTGGAGAGTTTCACAGGGTGATCCCGGAACCCATGGACTGTCCTCCTTTTGAGGATGGTCACCCACCATGTTCATTTTTATAACTACTAGCCAATTGTTATGCACAGACAGTTTCGCGTTGCATACATGTATATGCATGCATGCGCCTTGACGGCATAAAATCTTTATCTCTCTGAAAGCGAATCATCCCACCCGCAAGGAATAACAAAGGAATTGCGGGGAATTTAAAAAAAGTGACCTATACAGTCACTGACCGAACTGGAACTCGACCCGTATCCTCTTAAGGAAGTGTATAGGACTTAACTAGATTGGGCATCCGTCGAATGCGCCATTAAATATATAAAATTTAGTCACTTACATATAATAGATCTTGTGCATGATCGACAAATGTACTATATGGATTTGGATAAAAGGCAATTAAATTCTGGAATTATAAAAAGGAAATGAATAATATACATATACGAGATATATTATACAATAAAGATAAAGACAAGATTAAAATTGTAATATATATATATATATAATATATAATATATATTATTATATATATGTATATAATATCATATATATTAATACTGATTATAATATTATACAACGAGAGAAAAAGAGACGTAAATAATCGATAATCGACCCACACAACACACTGCAATAATATAACATACTTACCACTCACACACAACAAACACACACACACACACACCACTTCCAGTAAATGATAT
This sequence comes from Trachelipus rathkii, assembly GCA_015478945.1. NCBI lineage: Eukaryota > Metazoa > Arthropoda > Malacostraca > Isopoda > Trachelipodidae > Trachelipus > Trachelipus rathkii. The sequence goes on along the minus strand of JABUQX010056492.1, from coordinate 6,902 downwards.
TAAACATACTTTAACATCTCACACCTACACTCACACAAAACAACTATCTGACATTACCTAGACACTATACACCCGCCCTATAGACACACACCTACCCTTACAACCATGCCATAGATACTAATAACATACCCCCTAATGCTCAACCTACACCTACACACACTATGACCTATACACACATTAAGCCCGCCCCACCCACGATAACATCATTCCACCCTTAGCTCACACCTCACCAATTATACTGTCACAGTACACCCCACCCTAGATAACAACACCTAGCCTCACACCATACACCCACGCCTCAACACACAGCTATGACCGTTATGCACCACACGCACACCCGCTAGGGCATATTTCATACACACACCGCTGGATTATTTTCAGTACACACATACAAGCCGCACCCATAGCACTTACGCTCAATACCTTAATTGCCCTACACACATACAAACACACATACTACTTACATACTACACCTCTCCTATATACACACACACACACACACACACCCCCTTACCAACACCGCCATAGATTAATACCACCCCCCCTAGATAACATACAACCCGCCGTAGCTCACACCATAACGACAATCTAAGACACACATATTACTGTATTATATCATGTATATATCTATTTATAGTATATATATATATAGTATTTAATATATATTATATATAATATAGTATATATATATAATAATATATACACATATCACCTTTACTTAAAAAAAATGAGTCATAGCTCTCAGGAAACGGTATCAAGGGCGTTTAGGATAAAGCCCGATCACGACGAATTCTACAATTGATGCAGTCTGTACGTGTTGGGTCGTGTAGTTAACTCTCAAACCAGGGTAATAGCTGAATAGCAAACATAAAGAATAGAAATCTATCTTAAAAGTCATCCAATATAAATAATGAAAAGAATGAGGAAGGAGAAAGCAAGAAAAAAGCCATGATCGTTGCTACTGATATTATATCATTCATATTATACAACAATTGTACGAATTTATATTAAAGACAATACTTTACAGACCTGAAGCAGTAATCAGTTAAATCTGCAATAAGGTAATAGCAGCCAAGGGCTAGTATGCTTTGTTTACTGCTTTACCTGCTCTAACTCATGTTTTACTGCTTTAAACTCATATGTTTACTGCTTTACTCATATAGTTATCATTACATACCTAAAGCACAGTTATAAGTTCAGTAAAATTCAATAGAGGTGCTTACACAGCACAAAGCGATGCATTGCTTTGTTTACTGCATTTACTGCTGTAACTCATGTTTTATACTGCTTATACTATTCTTTTTATGCTTTAACTCATATGTTTACTGCTTAACTCATGTGTTGCATGCTTTAACTCATGTTTTACTCTTTAACTCATATGTTTTACTGCTGTAACTCCTATAGACCACTACATTTGTTTTTTTTAAATTTTTATTTTGTGTTGCAACTCAGTTTATTTTATTATTTAATATTTTCTATTATCTTTTTTTATTAAATTATTAATTATTATATTTTATTATATTATTTATTATTATTATTTTATTTTTATGCTACTTAGTGTAATTTACTTCATGCCCATTTTATTATTATTTAACAACTACTCAAACAACCACGCATGCCACACACACACACACAACACCACACCCAGCACACACCACACACACCACACACACACACACGCCCACACACCCACACACACACACACACACATACATACACACACACCACACACACACACACACACACACACACACACACACACCACCGCACACACACACAAACGCAACACAACACTGCAACACACGTGTACAATAGTATTATTCTCACGTTTTTATGTTTTAATCAATATAACTTAAATTATTTCAAAGTTCTTAAAACATTCTATGAAAAATCAATCAATTATCTTGACAAAGGAATTCATTATTACTGTTAATACTTCTATAATCAATTTAAAATTTATTCAAGACACATTTATTTATCCAATTAATAATCAATTTTAATTTAACTATAACCTTCCAAGTAAAAAATATTAAGGAATTTCTCGTCAAAATTTTAGACAGTTTTAACAGTAAATCAATAGTGATGTGCTTAGCAACAAAGGATTAGTAAGTTTATTTTACTGCTTTACTGCTTATAATTATAAAACTTATTTATTAACATTATCTAGTCATTTATATTTTTTTATTCTGACCTAGGCCTTACTTAACATTATTTTATTTTATTATAGTATTATAATTATTTTATTATTAGTTTTTATTCTTATTATTTTAATTAGTAGAACTGCAAGTAAGATATATATATATTAACTATAAATATATATTATATTGTGATTATATATATATATAAACTTATATATAACTCCAATGGAGTAATTATATATATAATAAATCGTAATCTTTCTATGCCTAATTACACATATATATAATAGATATTATATTTATTATATTTTTTATATTATATTATTATATATAAAAGTATTTTATATGTATTGAAAGAAGTTATATAAATCTATAAATAATATCTGATGTATATAGAATACATACTTTGTGGGATCTGCGCCGTTCGGATAAATTGTTCCTTTGTTTAATTAGATCTAATATTTCTGGATTAACAAAATTATGCATTGTTTTCTGTACTCGTGGGAATGTGAACAGTTACGTCTATATGTTTTGATACAGGGCTACCTCATAGAAGCTCTGTTAAGTGGATAGATTCATTACCACGGTTGGTAAATCTGAGACCCTTGATTAGTTATCCAGATGTAGATCAAAGATGCCGCAAGACTAGGTTAAATAGAATATATCTATATCTCCATTGATTTGATAGAGTAGATGATGAAAGGGTTTTCGTGATTTCTCGCTCCTTCTATATTATGTGGTTGACTTTTAGGGATAACCTACCCATTTCACCAGATACTGTTTAGTTTTACCCTTTCTGTAGTCTTAAATATGTTTTCTATTTTCATATGGTTATGTCTCTCGGACGAATCGTAATTTTCTGTATGTCTGGTTTAAAATCCTCCTTTGTATGGATCTCATCTAAATGCTATGTAGATATTAATTTTACCTTCCCATAGGAAAATTACCAACACCATCTTTACCTTGAAAACATTCTTAGACCAATCCCGCTTGCATACCTTTCTTAAACCTGTCAATCAGCATCTAGACACATCTTACATAACTGTTACCTTTATTCCTTGATTTATCTTTTAATTTAACACTCGTCGTTGGATGCTTAGCTGAAATCACGATCATGTGTCGTCACGCATTCTAAAGGATGTGTCTTATATAGTTCTATGACAAGTCTATTGTAAGGACTACGCATAGGTCATCGAGATGTCAAGTATACTAAAAGTGTTCAAATCTTAGTTAAAGTATCTAGCATGCTTCGTTTAATCTTACGCTGAACTCTTTCACACTATATTAAAATAAAACTAAATTTATAATATAAAATATAAAAGAAAACATAATGTTAACTAGATAGATGAGTTAAAGCAGTTATAGACAATGAGTTAAGCAGTTAATAACATATGAGTTAAAGCAGAAACATCGAGTTAAAGCAGTAAAACAATATGACGTAAGCCTAGAAAAACATATGAGTTAAAACATGAGTTAAAGCAGTTAAAGCAGTAAAACAAAGACTACTAATCCCTACTAATCGCGGTGCTAACACCGTCTATTGATTTAATGATTTACTGCTTTAAGGTAATGTTAATATTAATATAATATATGAGTTTTAAAAGCAGTAAAACATATGAGTTAAAAGCGCATGTTAAAAACCATGCAGTTAACAGTAAAGCAGATTAAAACAAAAGCATACTAACCCTTGCTGCATTAACACCTCTATTGTTTTTACTTGATTACTGCTTCTTAGTCTAGCAAAGTATATGTTCTTTTATAAAATTTACGTACAATTGTCAGCTAATAACAGTTGATTATGTATATAGGCACTCTGGCTTTTTGCTTCCTTCTCCTCTCTCATTCTTTTTCCATTATTGTAAGTGGATAATAACTTCTTAAAATTTCTATTTTAATGTTATTGCTCTAGCTTATTTCTGCTGTCTTTAGAGGTAACTACAGCGACCACCTGTACATCGACCTCTTGGTTGTGAAATAGTGCGCTGTGGTGGCTTTACCCCAAAAAGCGCTCCTCTAGAATACCGTTGCCTTGATCTACGACTCATTTTAATTTAGTAAAAGGTGAAATGTGTGTTATAACTTTATATATATATATTATGGTATCATAAATATATATAAATTATAGTTATATTGTATATTATGTATATATATTATATATATATATATATATATCATTATATATATATATAAAATTCTATATATAATTAAATATATGATAAGATCTTATTTTATTATTTTTATAGTTTATAATAAGAACACTATATAATATATAATATATTTTATATAATTTTATATAATGTAAAAGTATTGATTTATTTACTTATGTTATATACTGTTCATATTGTGTTGTGTGGTTAGTTGTAGGTGTATGTGAGCTACCGGACGGGTGCTTATGTATCTTAGGGGGGTGTAGGTATCTATGGCGGGTTGGTAAGCGCAGTGTGGATACTGTGACTAGTCGTTCAACTGACCGAGCGCATTGTGTGTGCTGTATTATAGTATAAACAATGTATGATGATCTACGCGGGTGTGGTATGTATGGTGTAGGTCTTAGGATGAGCGTAAAGGTCCAGGCTAGAGCGGTAGGTGTGTATAAATAAGCCTAGCGGTTGTGATATAAACTAGAATCCTAGCGAGTTCGTGCGTGATGTGCAAAGTGCATATTGTGAGCCGTGAGGTGTAGTTAGCTTAGCGTAGGTGCATTTAATGTATCTATGCCGGTGGTATGTGATGATAATTTATCTGTAAGGTGTTAGGTAGTGAGCTAGGGTGGGATAGTACGTATCTAGGGTGGCGGCATGTGATTGTATTAGAGTGTATGTGTGTGTAGGTAAGAGGTGTGGTAGGGGTGGGGAGTGTACATGTACTCATATGCAATCGTTATGGGGCAACGAAGGTAAGGTGTGTGATTACTGAAGGGGATGTGATCCAACAAGCTGTCTACCGTTTAATGTGTGTGTGTGTGTCGTTGTGAAGATCATTTGGATGTCGAACTGATTAATAAAGTATAATAATCTTCTAAAGTTCAACGTTTAATAGGCTATGAAGTAGTGTGTGTGTGTCGTGGTGAGTGTTGTGTGAGGATGGTTAAAGTTGTTTATAATGTATTGGAGGGGACGTCCTTTAGGAAGAGTCGCCAGAAACTTTGTGAGTTGGAGGTGGGTGTTGAGTGATAGCGATGTTTACTTCTTGCCTATTCTCTCGTTCAGGTATAAATAGTATAATACGATTAATAATTGGTGATAGTTCTATAGCTGTATGATTATAATATAATATGAGAGATAATGATAGTATAAAAATAAAAAGATATGAATTCATATGAATAAATTTCTATGACATTACATGTGAAATAATTAATTTAGTTATTAATGAAACTAATACAAATATTTTATAAGAAAGAATATTTCTTATTTTTTATAATTTGTGGTAATTAAAATATTTTCTCCCAATTATATGCATATAAGATATAATAGATCTTAGTGATATTATAAAATATAAATAAAAACTAAGATATGAAGATAATCGTTATATAACACTATTAGTTCATCAGTACCAAAACTAAAAAAATAGCTATAGTATAATATATGTAATAATTTGATTATTAAAAATTTTCCATGAATGTTTTCCTAAATTTGGGAAAGTATGTGTAAATAGATTACTTTATCCCAAAAGTTTTCAGTGTAAAGAAAGGTCCATTCTATTATGTAAAGAACGAAATGTTTAATTGAGTTATATCATGTGTGGGATCGATCGGTGAAAGTGTTACCATTTTAGTTTTAAGTCGACTTAAAAACACTTCCTTAGATGTCCACAGAATGATGCGAGTTCCAAGTTCGGTCACATTGACGCTATTAGAAGGTTCAATGCTTTAGTGTAATGAGTTTTCCCCGCCATAGGTTTAAGTGATGCGCCAATTGGAGCAGTGGTGGAGGTATTATTGCGCAGTATCAGAGTAGAACAAAGATAGAATGATACTAAGACAGGCGAAGGGACACAATAAAACAATTTTGTATGTGTGTGGACATTTGCGGACAAAATGAATTTTCAAAATGTTCGCATTATTATTACGAGCGCGAAGTTTGGTATAAAATCAGGTAGTTCAAATAAAGAATTAAAACCAGGATCACAACAGGTGGAGGTGAAACCAGCACTCCCGCCCGCAAAAAGACACCTCCCTAAGGGGCGATTTCGGACTATTACATATAACAATTGGAGGTAACGAGGAACCGCAAGGTTAATAAGTAGAGCTAGATCTATTAGATGACGTGTAGACAGTCGTATAACAAATGCTGTGAAAGGAATTATTATTATATATTAGATAATATATGGTGAAGAGATATAGATTAGAGATGATATTTTATTGTAGCCGATACTTTGAGGATAAAAGGTAAGGACAAGGTTTAAGAGTATAATATAATTAATATTAATAATATATTATTAAAGTTTATTATAATGGCCTAATAAAAAAAATAATAGAAAAAATAATATGCAACAGAAATGTGAAAAATAAGAATAAAGAATACACATAAAATACATTGATCCCTATATTTCTCTTCTCCTTTTTTGCCATTTTCCGACTATTGCTAAGAGGACATATTAGTTAAAGTATATATTGTATAGCTTCTTATTAGCAAGTATTGACATAAACAGAGTGAAAGCACTTATATAGTATATTGGGTAAAGCGAATTGAATAATATTATTAACTTAAGTCGTAATTCATAGTTCTAATGATAATAAAAAATCTATATTTTAGGTATTATATG
>JABUQX010056491.1:0-30000 GCA_015478945.1 Trachelipus rathkii | reverse complement strand
AATTCTGACCACTCTCCTTCTATGTCTTCTTTCTTTATGTACATTGGACATTATCACAGCTTTTCTCCAATTTGACGGTATGTTCTCCTCCCTCCATATATACAATTTATAAGTTCTGCCATCCATGCCACCATACCTTCTCCTGTTTTGAATATTTTATTATCTAGTCCATCTATTCCTGCGGCTCTTTCCATCATATATCTATATATATATATATATATATAAGATATATAATATTATTTATATAGAGATATATATATATATATATATATATATATATATATATTAACATATATATATATATATATGATATATATATATATAATATAGTCAATACACATACTCACAGCAAATGAAATTACCTCCCAGTATATGCAACTCTGGCGTATGCAGTGCCTTAATGGTTCACCTTTTCTCTTTTGCGTTCCTATTCTTTACACACTCATCCTCCAGAAAATATCTTATCGACACCACCTTTTATCCACACTATTCAATTAACATACTTATATCCACCACCCTGCCCCTTTAGACAACACCTACCAGAATCCCTACTCCTTATATATCCATATGTGTGGGGAAGAAAAAGAATTGCCCCACATCGTTATGTCCTGTTGAGTTGTAAGAAAGCGGACTAAGCGTCAGTGGTATTTGGTTGCGCTGCCCACTACCATGTACCGTATCTTTTAGCCAGGCCAGGAATTGCTACTTGGCACTCCCTGGAGAAGGTCGCGATTGCCGAACGGCCTTCTATCTATTCGCCGAAAATTGATGATCGTATGCGGTACATGGAATGTTCAGAGGAACTAATGTTGAGAAGAGGAGAAGGTGCATGGATTTTATTTGAGAAAAGGGCAAATCTTGATTGGCTCGCTGTGACTGAACAAAGATGACAGGAATCAGTGAATGAGTGGTTGGTGTGAATGGTGTGTGTTTGGTGTGAAAGGAATGAGGGAGAGAAGGAGTATGCAAATTCTGCAATGAGTGACTTGTGGCTAAGAGTAATGGTAGATTTTTGTGTGAGGGTGTTTTTTTTTAGAAATTTTTTTCTCGTTCTTATAACTAAACAGGGAGCCTTATTCAAAGAAACAAACTCTCGTATGTATTGAAAAAAAAAGCAACGATTCAAGGTTAATGATACACCCGACTGGATTGTCTTGACATCATGGTCAACATCTGACGGGTAATGTTGAAAGAGAGTAGATTATTATTCAATTGCACCTATTATAGAAACACCTACATCCAACTCTGTACATCTCCACCAGCGTTCTCTTCACATAATCACAAGACTGAAATTGATACTTTTCCCTTTTTTTCTTTTACATGCTTTCCGCATATGTTCACCTTCCGACTTTTCTCAACTGAACTTGGATTTTCTACTCACTTTCAAAAAAACTTCCTTTACCCTTTTCACTATCGATAAGGCGTTGAAACACAAGGCTAGCAGAACCTTACTACCAATCCTCCTATCAACCGCTTCCTTATTCAAACTCTTTCCTCCCTCTACCCAATTCCTCTCAAGTTTCTTTACATATCTTTCCAAAAACTCTAACTCTGTACTGTAATAACCTCCTCTCTAAAAAAACCTATTAACCTCACATTCATCAACCCGACCCCCCTAATGAACTTTTCGAATGTGTCTAAAAAATTCCCTGTAACAGATTGCTGACTCAATCTACATCTGGTGAAACCCATGATCTTACACGTCACTCTTATCACACAAATATGACCTTTTACATATTAATAAAAACTCTTCTGGACCACTCATCACTACTGCAATCATCTCCATTAACATTAAGCAATCGACACCTATTTCTCCATTACAAAAGTACAAAAATGTAAAACTCATCAAATCTTTATGCATCATAATTCAAATAATATCCAATAAAACAAAAAAGTGATATATAACATTGACATAATAGAAAATAATATTTTGAGCACCCACCAAAATTTTTTAACAACAATTAAAATTACCCAAAACTTTCAAAATTCATAACTCAGTAATTTTACTTTTTTTAATGTTAGCTTTAGTTATTACTATTAAGAAATCTCATCTGAACGAGGTTCCAGCATATTTTTTTCCTTCATATTTCATCAACACCAAGGCCCTCTACATATATATATATATATATATATATATATATTATATAATATATATTATATATATATAATAATATATATATACATATATATATATTATACATATAATATATATATATATATATATATTATACTAGATATCATATATATATATATATATTATACTATCATATATAATAATTATAATATATATTATATACTATATATTATATATATATATATATATATATATATATATATAATATATATATATATATATATATATTATAATATTTATATATATATAAATATATATATATATATCAAAACGTCGGAATAGAATTGAGCATCAATAAGGCAAAGAGAGAGGCAGAACTTAATTTAGCAAGGAATAGTAAGTTCCCATCAAACAAATTTAAAATAAAAAGAATAATGCATAGGATTAACTAATTCTAATTTCATGAAATCATTGATACCCTGATCCAACTTAGTTTTAAAAGTATGCAAGTAAGCTGACTAGCTATCAATCTCATCCTGGGGCAAAAACATTCCAAAAAATTTCTCATTTACTCTTACTGTAATTTTCATCAAGGATGAAAGAGTTTAATAATTATTGAAATAACAATTTATGAAATAATTTATGAAATGTTAATTATTGTTAAATAATTATTGAAACAATTTATGAAATAATAATTTATAAAATGAGCAAATGCCTGGACTAATGCCCATTTTATAAATGCCTGCCCACTGGGCATTTGCCCCGCATACATTACTATTTAGGAGAATTGTTTTGTTGTTAAAGGATTTATGAAAGAGTCAAAATATAAATGTAGAACAAAAAGAAAAAAAAACAAAAGCCCCTCCAAAAAAGTAAAAAAACCATTGGGCTCTTTAAAAAAAAAATAAAACAAAAGTTTTAAGGCGGTTGGTGTCATTAATGCCAAGAAAGAATAATTATTCTAGAATTCAAACTATTTTCACTGGTAATAAGAACAACTTATAAATTTGTGTTTTAAGTTTTAATATTGGCCTTTTCCTTTCAAGTCTCGATATTGTGAATATCTTTTACCTGGTTATCAAATCATTTGGCATACATTTCTACTTGCTTAAAGGTTCTACTAACTCTGATCAGTTAGGAATGGTGGTAAATGTCTCTCTACTTGATTAGGGTTTCACAAAAAAATAATGGAGTTAATTAGAATTATTGTGAGTATTTAGAGAATAGAAAGGGAATATAAAGGGTGTGTAAGGTTATGGTTAAAATGAAAGAAATGATGATGTAAAGAATAAATAATAATATTTCATAAAAAATTAGATTTTGCAATAACTTATAAATATAGTTTTAGGAAAAAATGTTATTTCAATAAAATCATGATTTTAAAATTTAATTCTGCATCATTTGGCACCTAATTGATTCTTGTAGCTTATTTTATAAAGCATTTATGATTATTTTTGTATTTTTACCCATAAAAAATGTCAAAAATTTTACATTTTGAGACTTAAACCCAAGTGGGTCAGATAAAAATAATAACCACTGACTTTTTTCTTCATAAATGTGTTTTACAAATCAAAAGCCAGGTATTAGGATGGAACACTTTTTGATTTGTTAATTTTTTAGTTTTCAGCCCACCATTAAATATATAATTATAATTTATATATCTATACAGTATATTATATATTATTATATAATATATATATATATTATATCACTATATATATATAATATATATATCATATATATAATATATATATATTATATATATTATATAATATATATATATTAACTTATAATATATGATATATATTATATACGGTATTATTATATTATATATGATATATATATATATATAAACATATTATAGAGAATTTAATATATATATATATATATATATCTATAATATGATATATATATACTAATATAATATATATATATATATATATATATATTATATATAATATATATTATATATATATATTTATAATATAAATATTGTATTAACATATATCTGATTTATTTATAATATAGATATATATATATATATATATATATATATATATATAATAATGATATATATCTATATATATTATATATATATATATATATATATATATATATATATATATATATATATAATATATATATATATAATATATATATATATATATATATATATATATTGTTCAAGAAAAAAAATTAATTTGAATTTAATTTTATAAAGCTTTGTTGAAATTTTTACGTTACATTTTAAAACCTAATATTCTGCTTTAATTTTCCTGGTTTGTAAATGTAGGTTACTTTTTTAGCGGGGCTGAGAAGCTAGTAAATATTTTTTGTCAGTTTCAGCTATTTTGTTACCATGTTAAAATTACCTCCCAGTTTTAGCTGATGCTCCATTTACTCTTTTGAAATAACTTCTTTGTTATGAAATTTGTGATATAATTAATAAAAAGAATGGTTGCCTAAATATCTCTAACTATATCTTATTTTTTACTATTTCTGTCAGAATAGTGGGGTTTGCGCCTATATAAGCATAAACACTCCTTTAACGCAATTCAAAAACCTTGAATCTCCAAATTTTGATGTTCTATGCCTTAAAATCTGTCTTCCCACTACTACCATTATCTTGTGTTTCTGCTACTGCTCTCCTAATGGAAAGGATTATCCGGTTGTTTTTTTTTGTGAATATCTTAAACCTCTCACAAGACTTACCTATTTTCATCCAAATGTTGAGGTCTTCTATATTTAAGAGATTTCAATGTGTGCCACACTGAGTGGTTGGGCTCCTCTCATACTGGTAAAGGTGGGAAGGAGGCTTAATTATTCAGTATTCTTAATGATCTGGAACAGTTAATTAGGAAACTTACACGTATTTTCGATCACCTTAACTAATTCTTAAACACGCTTGAATTACTCTTGACCACAATCTTGTAACTCATAAGTAGAACACTTTCTTTGCATCAGCTCCATCCTACCCTAAATGAACTTTCCGGCACTTTAATCTGACTAATTGCAAGGCATTGTGTCCACTTCTTTGCTAACTACCATTGGAATGAATTTTGTTTTGGCTTGGAGGACGCCTCAGTGTCTGCTGAAAAGGCAGAGGTTGCGATCACTGAAGAGATGAATAGGTTTGTTCCATCTTCAACTAAAACATTTTCCCCCAAAATCCATGGTTCAATGGCATCTATTCTCGCTCCACTCATTTTTTCATTCTGCATGGAATTGTTGCAGGGATATTATTAAGACAGGCTAAACGTTCTTTCAGTAAAAATAAAGTGCCCTGCCCATGACTAGTGGTTATGTTTGCTTTTAACTTATAATTGCAAATATTTTTTTTTTTGTATAATAAATTTTTTCATTTGGCTCCACCAAAAAATTATTTTTGCATCAGTTCCACTAAAGTTTTTTGCTCCAGTTCCATTCAAGTAAGATTAACAAGATTTATAAAAGAATATTAATAAACGAGTAAATGATAACAAATACTCCAAAAGGATATGAAATTGTAATTATGTAATTGCCTTTCAAATATATTATCATCTAAATATGTCCACAAAATAAAGAACAAGTATACTTGAAGGCTTGAAATGGAGGCAAGAGTGGGGAAGTCAGTGACTCAGTAAGCTGGAAAGCTGTACACAAACAAATGTTTTATAAAATATATAATTTTAAAATATACAGTATACTCCTAAAATATTTAACATTCTTTCATTCATATTTAATGGCATTAAACATGAAAAAAACAAACAAATTTGAAGTACTTTTAATAAAAAGACAAAGCATTTAAAGAAACTATAAAACTAATAAACGTTTGAATATCAAAACAAAAGAATTCAAAATGTAACCCATTTGTTACAAATGTAACAACAATGGCAGCCCTGAGTGGCATTCTGGCTCCAGCTCCACCTCCACCCCCACCCCCACCTAAAACTTTGCAGCTCCACAGCTCATACTCTGCAGCCCTGCTACTTAGGGTTAGAGTGTTGGATATATATCTAATGCAAAAATCTGTTTAATTTTCAGGACAGAACAGGTAATTTGGACAAGGATGGAGTTTCATTTACAACACTTTCCACTTTTCTTTCTGTAAGGAGGAAAATATATAAAAGAATAGTAGCACTTCGTAAAGAATGCGCAGATACTCCCTCAAAGGCCAAAGAAAGCAGGACAGATGAAATACCAAACGAAAACCCAACTCAAACTCCTAACAAAATCTGTCCTTGTTCACCTTCAACAAACACAAGATCTTCAAAAATTGAAGGTGACATTGCTTGTTCAACAGATGTTAAAGATTCTTCTGTAAAGAAAGGAACAATATTACAAGTTATTTCGAAGAGAAAAAATCCTTACACTAATCAAATTTCAACCCAAAATTCTGCCAAAAAAATTTGCAGTCCTGCTGAAAAAATAAAACTTACCACAGATAGTAGAGCTAAGATGGAGATAGAGATGGAAGACCCCAAAATTACATGTGAAACAGATCAACAGATAGATGATTTTTCTCAGAATAATAGGGATACTAGTCAAGAACCAACGCAAGATTTGAATAAGTTGAAACCCTTGACCAAAACCTTGTCTTTGGTTAAATCAGAATCTAGCAAATCATCTTCAAAAATTGCAGTTAAAACTACTAAACTAATACAGATTGTGGAGCCTAAGAAGGATATTGAGTGAAAGACCCCAAAATTACCATTATGTGAAACAGCATCAAACAGATAGGGGAGTTAACTCAAAATAATAGGGATACTAGCCAAGAACCAAAAACAGCTGTTGAGTAAGTTGCAACCCTTGACCAAAACCTTGTCTTTGGTTGAATCAGAATCTAGCAAATTATCTTCAAAAATTGCAGTTAAAACTACTGTTGTGGAATCTGAATCGGATAAATCAAGTGAAATTAAGGAAGGAAAACGAAAAATTGAAAAAATTGTTTGGGATCTAGATAAAACTACTGCAACAAAATCTGAACCGGATAAATCAAGTGAAACTAAAGAAGGAAAACGAAAATTTGAAAAAATTGTTTGGGATCTAGATAAAACTACTGCGACAAAATCTGAATCAGATAAATCGGATGAAGCAAGAAAAAAAAGAGGAAAAGTTGAAGAAATTGTTTTGGATGAAGATTTAAATGATGATGACACCCTTGATGTAAAGGTATTATTATTATTATTATTATTATTAATATTATTATTATTATTATTATTATTATTATTATTATTATTATTATTATTTTTATTTTTATTTTTATTTTTTTATTATTATTATTATTATTATTATTATTATTATTATTATTATTATTATTATTATTATTATTATTATCATTATTATTATTGTTATTTTCCAAAATATTAAATTTAAAAAAATCATAATAAAACAGAACATTCTGGCAAAGCAGAACATTAGTTTTGGTTTTAATATAAAGTCAATTGCATGGAGATTGAAGTAAATTTTCAGTTAAATTATTTTGCTTGTAGTCTGCAGTTTCTTTATTGAATAAATGTACCTTCTGTGTGCTTGCAAGATTGTGGGATTGTGGAATTTGATACAGAATCGGAGGTTTGAATAAAGTTTGCATAGGGGAATTTGATTTAGCTCCAACTCAGATTAATGGGGTTTCAATATATATATATATATATATATATTATTATAATATATAGATATATTATATATTATATATAATATATATATAGTTATATACTATATAATATATATATATATATTTATATATATATATACTATATTACCGGGATATATATATATATATAATATATATATAATATATAAATATATATATATACTACATAATATATAAGTATTATATATATATATATATATATATATATATATATATATATATCAGCAAATCTCACAAAGTGTAATCTAAAATTTCTACGAAACTGCTCTAAAGATTGTGTTATCCCTATAAGTTTTATCCCCAGCTATATTTATGAACAAACATACCTTCCCAGATATTACAGGGCAATACTATGCAACTTGCATTAAGGAATAAAAAGGATATAAAAAGAAAATTTAGGACGATTAACTATTAGTAATTTTAAACATCTCCAGCAGTATTTCACCAACAATTTTGATGAAATTTAAACCTTTTCTCCAAATTACTAGAATATGGCTTACTGCATTAGAGATAATATAATCTAGCTAAATAGTCTTGCTCAGCTAAAAACAAAACTGGACCAAACTGTTTTCAAAAAACAGAACCTGGTATTAAAATTTTTTCAAACCAAGAATCATACACACACTATCAAATTGTACAACCTAACTTCCAAACGGAAAAGTCAATTTTAGGCTATGGTTAAGTTTCACTACTTCCCAGAACAAGATCCGATGGAATTAGGTTAACCAAAAATTTTAATACCTAGAAAAAGTACAACCAAACTCAGAACATCAACAACAACAAATTATTTGGCATCTTGCTCAAAATACAGAAGGAATTTTTAAACGTATCGGCTTTCCTGCAAGATCTACACGCCCTGCATCAAGTTAAAACAAAACAAAACCATAACAATCTATAGATGAGCTTGATCCATTATGGCGTATGAGTTGATATCCAGGATGCATGTGTAGGAAGGGGTGTTGTTGCCAACTGTAGGATGTGTGGCTGTCAGATACTCAAACGGATTATTTTGGATGTTTCCCACAGGATTCTGAGGTTGTCCTTCATATAGAGTATCACTTGCTTGGTTCTGTCCCAAAGCTCCACTAAACTCACTTCTTTGTTAAAATTTCTGCTTTGGCCATTCCAGAAGTATAAGTTTTCTCTTTAAGTCGAAGATGGGCGGAGTCCGGCCCCCGATTGCATTTTAACATGTATATTAAAGGATATTGTCCAAAACAGTTGTCTTTGGAGCACCTTTGGTATCTTGCCTGTTTTTCTGTAATTTCCTGGTTGCATGCCAGTACCCAAGCGGATTTTTCTGATTTGGTTAGAACGACATTGGTATTCAAAGTAGTTAGTAAGGAGGCTAGATTACTGGAGAAGTCCCATCTCCTTTTTGGGTGGGTTCCCTTATCTTGGGTTTTGCTCTTTCTCTGCCGCTTTGATTTTACAACAGCAGTTTTTACATTCGCATCACTACTGCTTTGTTTTACATCATGATTAACAATTAAGTATTTGCTGCCAGCTTTTACAATATCCATGTTCTCATCCATGTTCTCTGTTGACTCTTTATTTTATTTTCTAAGTCCTTATTATCCCCTTCAACTCCTCCTGGAAGCTCCATTAAGGTCAACTGGTCCGGCTATAGCCCTTTGGACCAGGTAGCAGAGAAAATGAGAAACAATGTTGAAAATACGAAGACGGTAAAAACTATTGGTTCAAACATAGTAATTATTAATTAAAGTTTTACCAATTTAAAATTATCAAATCAAAAAAAAAAAACGAGTCCAAAAAACTGATTCTAAAATAAAAAAAACTAAAACACTCAAAGAAATATTTTCAGAGATTTTTCAACACTGTAAGTTTTCAAATATTGTTTTCAAAGTTCCAAAAAAAAAAAAACGCTAAGTTTCAAAATACTTGTCAAAACATTGCCTTCTCAATTCATTTTTCAAAATTTTCTAATGTACAACTGAAAACTAGTGGTAAAGGTTTTGATTTAAACTCAACCAAAGATGTAATATTGTGGTATTTGTTTTTCAGTTAAATAATACTTAAAATCATTTTATTCGTTTAATTATTAATTAGTTAATTTTAAGTTAACACTATTAAATATAATAAAATTTTTAAAGATAAAAAAAATTTTAATCACTTAGTTTTTAAGTCAGAAATAAAAAATAATTTCTTTTTAAGTGTCTGTAACAAATTACAATGTTAATGGTAGCGACGGGCACATCAAATAAATCAAAAAACTAGAAAGTTGTTAGTTTAAAAAATAAAAATAAATTTCTTTTCAAATTCATTTAAAGTTCAAAAATAAAAAATAATTATATAGTTTAAATTATTTAAAGAAAAATATCAAAGTATCTTCAATAATACTCATGTCTGAGCACACTCTTCAACAGAATAGCACTGTAATTAAGAACCAGCTATCCCCTTTTTCTAGTCGGTGTGTTTCTTAAAAATGAGTATAAAGGTCAACTTATGATTCGGTGTAGAAGGTTATAAACTATTAGTTGATTTCTTCAAAAATTCTTCAAAAGTTTATCAAAGATTGTTCTATGTTGATCTTCTGATTAAAATATTTTCTAAGATGCGTATCAATCAACTTCTATATCAACCAACAAAACTTTATATCTAGTTTATAATTTGTGTTTCTATAATCATCTGTCTGCAGTAGTTTAAGAATAAATTTTTAAAAATATGTTACTAGGTCAAATAAATTTTAAAATTTTCTTTATAAATAAAAATTTAATAACAATTTCTGTTATTTTTTGGTCTAAAAATAAATAAAAATTATAGAACAATATTGCTTAGAAGATAATAATGTTCAGCGCTATGAATATGTCAACAAATTTAAACATTCAATTTTCTGTATTTTGGTAATTAGGGCAAATTCCTGGGCCGGTTGAGCCTATATGTGATTTGAGCCTTTCTTTGCTACCTTGTACCCTTTTTCTACCTTCTCTTGACCTTTGGTGACCTTTGGCTGACCTTTGGTAGACACCTTAGGTCGACCTAATTAGTCAAAACTGAACCTTGTCTGCGGTGGCCTGGATTCCTATTGTCTCAAAAAGGGTTTACCCTTACTTTTGGTAATTATTAATTGATGTTTTTGACGTGAAACGTTAAGACTCAAATTGAAACAAAACTTATTTTTTACGATTCACTCAAAAAAACTTTTATACTTTATTTTCACTGAAATAAAAAGAAAAAAAAACACTTTGCTTCCTAAGCCACTCTATAAAAAATGCAGGCAAAAAAACGCTTTCGGTTCTTTTACCACTCTTTTTTATTTATGAGCCGCCACTGGAAATCCATACCTTACAACTGCAAATTATAAAAAAAAAACAAAATCGAAAATTCATTTACCACCTGGTAAATATTACGCTGGCGGTATACGCGACAAATATAAGTTACATGCCCATAATTTTATAATGAAAAAGTAACATTAGTATGATTTAATAATTAATAAAAGAAAAACGATATATATAATATATATTATATTACTTTTAAAATTATGTATAATATATATATAATAAAATATATAATAAATTTATTTGGACCAAATTAATATACATTTATATTATAGTATAGATGTAACAATTTTAAGATAATATAATAAATAAATAATAATATTATTATATATACAGTATATCATATTATTTTTATAAATTAGATAAATATAAATATTATTATTATAATAATATATATATATCATATATATATATATATATATATGCCTTATATAGAAGATTTTAATTAATAAATCTTAAAAACATTAGTGTAAGACTTAAAATATGGTTAGAAAAAAACTGCTTTTGTAAAATGTAATGAGGCAAGTAACATGAACAGACTGAACGGTGTTGAGGGGATCAAATGGGCCAAGATTTTCAATCCCTCACTCTGGAGGCAATTCCCCACCTAATGCCGAATTTTCACTTGCCATCCAACTAACCCCCCCCCCCCCCCATACTCCGTGAAAGAAATAAGGAGTTTATAACTATGATAGGATAAGTAAGTAGGAATTTTCAATGTGAGGCATTATAGTGACGATAATATAACAAATTTTGAATTACGAAGTATAAACTAATTTTAGGTACTATACGAATATAAATACATGCTCTATTTATATTCTTTTTGATTTGTCAATATCTTCGATGTAACAATATTTCGTCTAAACTAATTGATTTAATTAACGAAAAACGGTTTTCACTAAATCGAATCTCTTAACTCGTATTCCTGCCCTGTTAGTCAAATATAAATATAATAATTATATTTTCTTCAGGTATTTTCGATACACTAAAGGATATATAAACACTGCATTCACCCGTAGTCCATTGTATCTAAAAGAACTTCCCTCGAAAACCCAGCGAACCGATACGTATAGCAAGAAAAAAATGCAATTACTGAAATTTTGTATTATTTTCTTAGAGTTTTGGCCTTTAAAAAACAAGAACAAAAAAAACATACGCACAAATCAATAATGAGGAAAATAATGTCATTAATCGTATTTATTAAAATTATTATATGTTTTATGATTGATAAAGTAAAACTAAAAATTGATTTGTTATTCACACTTTTCACACACTATATTAAGTAGCTCTTTTCTAATGGCTATTATGGGGAATTTTTCCTGTCACCCATTATTTTAAAAATTTGTTTTGGTAATTTAATGAAAAACAATAACATATGTTTTCTCTTTAAATTTTAACACCTTTTGTGATTGAGAATTTGCACAATATGTTACATACATAATATATATTAAGCCCACAAGGCGACTATAATATATTTGCCATGTCCACGATGGCACCAAGTTCCTTATCTAATTTATTGGAAAACTTATGCAGAGTGAAATATAATTGCATAATTAAATCGACAGGATTGATATAGCCCGATTACCACTTTGCAATAGTTCCTATCTCTAATTTAAACTTATAGTGGAAATCTGTTATGTGTGAAAAATATAAATTTTTGTACTCACAGTATTTCTAATTGATTTTCCACCTTTAAACTGCTGCTTTGCAAAGGTTTGGAGTCATCTATTGGTGACAAAGAAGTCACCTCTCACGGAATTTCTAAAATAAAGGGCACTTGTAGACACAGAAAATCCTTAGGTTCGTATAGGCGAATCCCTCAACCGTTCCTTACGGCCTATTTTGTAGTCGTACCACGTACCAATAACTCGGACAACAGCAGCCACTGTAAATGAGAAGATTACACCTTCCAATATCCTGAGCGAAGTCGTCGCCAGTCTGGTGACTCTCTAATATATCCTTGCACCAGAGATAGGTCAATAAACGCACAATTCCTGAGAGGCTTTTATTTACATCCTATCCAAAAAACATCTAAAATGATCCGTGAACAAAATAAGTTCTCGAAAGACGCACTCAAAAAAAAAACTAAAATAAAGAAAAAAATGGGAAATATGATATCAGTTACATATAATTTTAAAAAATAATTAAGCTGTAATTAAGAATCAATTAGTGTCGTATTTCAATATAACAATATTATAAGCAAATAAAAATAATAATATAGATCAATATATCGACATCAAAAATTTTCCAATATTATAATCCATTAATCTTTATTTAAAAATAATAAAAGTATTAATATATAATATTATTAATTAACATACAATATATCGAAAATTAATTAACCAAATATCTTTCAACAAACATGGCAAACATGCCTTTTTGATAAAACAATAAAATATTGAGAAGAAAACACAGCTTTAAAGTTTAGTACAAGATTATTATTATTATTTTATTATTATGATTATTATTATTATTGAGTATATTTATTATTATTATTATGCCCATTATTATCATATTCATTATTATTATTTAAAGTAATAAACAATTCAATTATTTTACCTTTGCTACAAGCGAGGAAATGTTTATTAAAGCATGAAAGTCGAGTAACGTCCTTGTTGTCTCACTAATTTTACTGCCTTTTGTTTTATAAAATTTAATAATTAAAAATGGGAAAAAAGAAAAAAACAGTATACAAGTAGACACAATCTTATAAATACATATATAATATATATATATTTCAAATAGGATGCTATCAATAATTCAGTCACTTATCTCTAAGAAAAACTTCATATCTTTAATATTTTACGCGCTCTATAACACTACTTGCAAAGGAGCTATCATTAGCCTGTATACTGTAAGCTCTTCTTAGGCCCAAACAAACGAGCTTTCTCTGTACGTCCAACCACTTTTTAAAAAGATTCGTTTTCTCCAAGAAACTCCTCTCTAATCCCCCTACTCAATTTCTCTAAGACCGCCTAAAGTTTCTCCCTCTCAATTCCCCATCAATTCTTCATCAGATCTCGTTTCTATCCCTTCTTTCTGAAGTGAAGGTCTAAAAAGGATTTTTGGATAAAGACCATATGTAAATCCATATTGGAATTCTGGCATGGATTTTAGGAATGGCATAATCTTAGGACATTGAGAATTTCCCAGACTTCTGCTCTATGATTCAGAGAACTTATTTTCAAACAATCCTGGCTCCAAACTTTTTCGATCCAAAATTGTCAATCAGGTCGTTAAAAAAGATAGTAAAGCGAATTTGATTTTTGAAATTATACATGCTTTTTTAAACTCAACAAATGAAGATTACACTTGATTATCAAATATTGTGAATAAAATTTTTTTTTAAAAACCCCCCCCAAATAATTATATATAGTATATAATATAATATAATATATATATATAAATATTATATATTTGGTTATGGGGAGGGGTGATGGGAGTTAGTGAATAGGGATTGAGGTGGTGTGGTGGAGGTGGTGGGTGTTATGTGTTTTATTCTATACACCTCCACCCCTCAAGTAATAGTACAATATGATGTAGTTATAGGATTATTGTAACAGGTATTAGTATTAAGGGTTGTAGATATCAGTGATATATAAGGTAGGAGGAGTAATATGATATTGCATTATAATATAGTGAGATATGAATACAGTACTCATAATTAAGGATGCCTAACTCCAGCACTAGTGTGAGGTACAGTACTCATAAACATATACGTATAAGTAGATGTCTCAGAGCCTAACTACAAATAAAACTAAAAAGTATGAGTGCTACTAAAATATATTAAATAAATCCACGATATTACATTACGATAACGCTTATACTAAAATAATGATAGAATCATTACATAGCAGATGTATGTACAGCGTAGTCATACACTCAAGTAGTACCAATAGGGTGATAAAAATAGGCTCAGGGTCCGTAGACGAAACAAATAAGTGTAAGTCTAAACGCTACCTATTTATATTGTTAATCATATAGAGATTAACGAAATATATTTAATTAAGTATAATATATACCGTACTCGCTAATCAGTGTAGCATAAACTTCACTATACATCACGTACTAGAGGTTGAAGTAAGGTATAATACTATACATACCTTTATGTTGACTATTATTACCTTCCACCTCATACCCTCCTAAGTGAATATGCTAACTGATACTACACCACACATATTATACGGTATATAGGTGATCCAGTACGACTAGAAACACTACTGACCAATCTGTTTTGAGTATATATGATACAGAACCCTTAGGAGCTCTGGGACTTTTAGTTTATACCAAACGGATTATGAACTACTTAAAAATGCTTAGTGTCATAAAAAATTTCGATGGGGGGCATAGAGTCCCAATCTGGCCCCCCTGAGATACGCCTACTAGTTATATAATTATATCCTACATACATGCTTATCATATTATATCAATAGACTAAAGCAGTAACGTATAATTTATAATTTAATGTATATATTATATATTATATTATATAATTTATAGTATATAATATATAGTTATATGGTCAGCCTCTAGAAGAAGCCACAATACCAACTATCTTCAAAACACTTACAACAGCTTACCGGGAAAAAGGATAAGCATTGACTTGAAGTTGTGGTCTAATTTTTAGTGCGGAAAATGATACAGAAAAAAAAAAATATATCTCAAAAACTACAATAGCTACAGGGAAAAAGGAAGACATTTTTGGAATACGCTCACTATTTAAAATTTTAGTTAAAGAAAATGTAAAAAAAATAGAATTATTAAATTATAGTTTAAATAATATATAGTAAATAATATATTTGAAATCCTATTGTTAGAGACACTTAATTGACGATATAACGATGCAACATAAATATTTAGATTAATTGTTGTTGTTTTTCTTTAAACTGTAAGAAGAATACCCCAAGGTTATACTGCACCGATGGTAAGAGTCGGGGTCTCTCGACCTTACCGGGGAACGACGGGGGGCGTAGGACTTCAATTTCCCCCCCTCCGGGAGGGCTCTGCGGAATCCCCCCAAGATACTTTTCGGTTATTTTGGGTTGTCGCGAAGGCGCGTTACTCGCCCCGCTCCCACTTACGGATTGGATATGGAAACGTTCCTTTCTGTGATTCCCCGTTCGGCTCGAGCCCTCCTACATCCATTGTAATTACCATTTTTACAAGATAATTATTACAAAATAATAAGTTTAATATATCAGTAAATATATAGTACTATATATATTATATATACTATATATAATTAATTATACACACTTATAAATACATTAAGCTATTATTTTATCTTCCTAATCTTGCCTATATATCATAAATATCTAATATATTTATCTATTTATATATTAACTATATAACTAATATATATATACTATGTCCCAGCTTCCCCCCCAAAAAAAGAAATAGCCAAATTTTTTTTTTTTTTTTTTTTTTTTTTTGTGTTTTTTCTTTTTACATTTCTCTAACTAAAATTTTTACAAGGATTCCAGGAAAATGCTAATTTCTGTTCTTCCCTGTATCTTATTGTACGTTTCCGAAAATTTTTTTCTCAATTAATAATTTTGCAGGATTCACAATATCTTCACTTTTCCTTGTAGCTATGATTAGTTTTTGAGACTATGGAACTGCGGCCTCTTCTAGGGCTGGTTCCTATCTATATTTATATTCTTTAGTTATAATATATATTTTATTTTAATATATTATATTATAATTATAAATATTTTATATAATTATAATTATATATATATATTATATAATAATTTAATATTAATTAATAATATAATTATATATACATAAAAGAATATGTATTAACTAGAATTTGATTTATTGTTTTATTTTTTTATTTCAAGTATTATTTATTACTTTAAATTTTAATCCTATTTATTTTGTTTATTTATTTTTATTTATTTATTTTCATCAATTCTATTTATTATATTTATTTTTTATTATATTAGTATAATATATTATTGTATTTATAATCATATTACTTTATTGAATTATTTTAATTTTATTTAATATATTTATTTAATATTTATGTGTTATTGCAATTTATTGTTTAGATAGATTATATTCTATTGTAAGATTTTATAATTATTTAATTTTATTTATTTATTTTATTTATTTTATTATAATTTAATTATTATTAATAATTATTAATTTATTTATTTAATGGAATTTATTATTATATATTAACTATTTTTCTTTAATTTATTTTGATGATACATTTAATTTATTTATTTATTGAATTATAAATAATAATAATATATTCATTTTATTTATAATTTATTAACGCGTTTGGTGTACTGATGTTATTTATTGTAATTTATTTGATTTATTATTCAAATATTTTATTTATTAATTTTATTTAGAATATTATTTATTATATTAATTTATTAGATTTTATTTAAATTATATTTAATATTATTTATTTATTTTATTTAATTTATGTTACTAAATTATTATTTAAATTATTTGTATTTATTTATTTATAATATTATTTATTTTTAATTTATTTATTTAATTGTATTTATTGTATTTATTTATTTATTTATTTATATTATTTATTTATTTATTTGTTTATTTATTTATTTATCTACTTAATTTTTTATTTATTATTGTATTTGATTTATTTATTTATTTATTTATTTATTTATTATTTATTTAAATTATTTATTATTTATTATATTTATTTATTTATTTATTTAAATTTAATTTACTTTAATATTATATTCTTATATACTAATATATATTATTTAAAAATACACAACTTTATAAGTTTTATTGAGATAATTTATTTATATATTTTATATAAGATAATCTAATATATTTTTTTATATATTTTATATTTATATATTTATATATTTATTTTCTTTTATATCTTATATTGATAATTATTTTATTATTTATTTATTTATTTATTTTATTTATTTAATTTATTATATTATTTATTTATTTATTTATTTAAAATATACGAAAAATTATTATATATTTAATATATAGTTATTATATTATATTTTATATATTATATTTAAATATATATAATATTACAATATATTTTATTTATACAAAGGTAAATATCTTTATATAATATTAAATTATATATATTATTATAATTATTTAATTATATATTAGTCTTACATACTCTAATATTTTAAATATATTTTAATAACTTATAAATTAAATTAAAATTATTAAAATATAAATATATATAAAATATATATAAATAATATAATAATATAATTTATATGTAAATATAATATATATAAATTAATAATAAATTATAATAATTCATATATAGTATATAATAATTTATATATATATATATATGGACATTTATAAAAGTGGATTGACTACTCAAGTTAATAATTAGTGTATAGAGTTGTAATTATAGTATAGATTTAGAGTGATTGGTTAGGTTTAGGTTTTTTAGGAGTGTAGGTTAAGTCTAGAGATACCAAAAAAATAATCTAGTATTTATCCCTAAAATTATTTAATAATAGATCGTAATACATTAATTATTGATTTTTCGCTCCTGGAGTCAAACGCTTATAAAGTAGCGATATATATATATATACTACAGTATAATATAATAATATATATAATTATACTATATATATATATATATTTATGCCCATAATATATAACTTATTATATAGTGATATATATATATATATATATATATATATATATATTATGTATATATAGCTACTTGTTGTAAATTACATCACCTTAGTGCGATAAAATAGTAATTGAGATAATATATCAAAAATCATATATATTATATATATATTATCATATATATATATATACATATAATATATATATATATATATGCAGCTCAGTCTTATAAATTTATTAACTAATAATATATATTATATTATTATATAGTATTTATATATAATATAGCTAAGCGAGCCTAGTGTAAAAGTTATGATATCAATAATCATATATATTATTATATCATATATGTTATTATATAGTACTATACTATATCATATATAAATTATAACGTAGTATATATTCTTTATGAAAAGTATATGGGTAAGTGAATAACTATATAATATAGTATGATCTTATTTATATATTTATGTCTTATATTATCTATAATGGTGCTCGTTTCTCTTTTTGCTTTTCCATCATTCATTCCACACATTCTTATCCTCCATGGGCAACATATTTACTGACCCACCATTTATCCACATATTCATATAAAGAAAGTCCCAAGCCTTACGCCCCCTCTGTTACCTTAGATTAATAAGAACTCGTCGCAACAGAAAAGGTCCACCTAGAGCTTCTATGGTGAACGCGACGGATCCTCATTATGGTAATTGTTCAAGTGTAGGGTTCATCCCTCATAGGCCCAGTGAGGCCACAACCAGACCCCCTACAACACCCCCGCCATTCCTCCTATCAATATGATATATATATACTATTATATATTAATTATATATAAATCTATACATAATTATCAGTAATAATACTATACTAGTATATACCATCTCAATCTATTAATCTT
Organism: Trachelipus rathkii; assembly: GCA_015478945.1. Classification (NCBI taxonomy): domain Eukaryota; kingdom Metazoa; phylum Arthropoda; class Malacostraca; order Isopoda; family Trachelipodidae; genus Trachelipus; species Trachelipus rathkii. Next base: position 10,486 of record JABUQX010056491.1, on the reverse strand, counting down.
CATAATCTCCATATAAATATATAATACTTATAACATCTACTATATACTATTATATCATCTGTTTAAGATAAAAGTAGTAGTTTATATAATTATATAATATATATATTATATTATATATAATATACTTATATATAGTAATATTCATATAGTATATATATTATATATATTTATAGTATATCATCATTATATATTATATAACTTTAACCTCTGGTACTTTCGTTGCTTTAAAAAACGGATATTGATTAATAAAATGTAGTGGTGCTAAAAATTTCCGCGGGCGGGGGGCATGGCCCCTGGCCCCCCCTGGATACCTTCCCATCCACTCTTATATTATATATATATTAATATATATATAATAGTATATATATATATATATATATTATATATATATTAAATATATATAAATTAATTTTTATTATATATATATATCATATTATGGGTCAGCCGTCTAGGAAGAGCCATCAATCCAATTCTCAAAATACTACATACAGCGTACCGGGGAAAAGGCAATACATTGCTTGAATGACTGGTCAATTTTAGTGCGGGGAAAATGTAAAAAAAAAAAATATATAGTCTCTAAAATTTAGCATAGCTACAGGGAAAAGAATTACTTTTTGGTAATCCTCAGTAGTAACATTGTCCGTTAGAGGAAATGCTTAAAAAAAAAATACATATAATAAAACAATTCTGCCTTCCTCTTAGCTCATATTTGCACCTGAACTGACAAGTGTTCTTTCATATTCGCTCTGGTGGATCTACAGCTAACATTTCGTTGATAAGACTCTAATATTTATCTGTTATCTTTTTTAACTTACACTGGATATTTCTGGCATCCCTACTTCCACCCATATATTTGACTTCAAGGGACCTTCCTCCCCTTGTTTTGAACGCCCTTCCAAGCTTGAACCTGTCCTCGTTCAACTCTACTCTGTATGCCTTAAATTTATTCCTCAGGTGGAAACCTTCTTGTACCCAACTGATTCCGAAGAAAGGTGATTGTCCTGAACCTTCTAACTGCTGCAATGTAGCTTTCACCTGTATTGTTTAAAATCCTTGAGAGTTTCCTCAACTATCATTTCATGGATCATGTGAAATATTGTATCTCTTTCGGATTATCAGTATGGCTTTTGACGCTCGAGGAAACCTGGTGGCAATTTAATAAATTGCTGATAAATGGTCTTCTCCCCTTAGGGACGATGAGGAGTTTTGGGTAGTGCTTAGCATATCAAAGACTGACGTGGTATGGCATGCGTCACTGCTCTCTTCCTTGGGGTTTCTTCCACTTTGCTCACTCGGGTTTCCCTCTCAAATCGTTCCATATAGGCACCTGTTGATAGAGCTACTTCCTCATTCCCTATCAATTGTGGCGTTCTTGAATGTTCTAGTTTATCTCTTACCATTTACCTTCTATTCATCAACCGCTTCTCAGCTGCTCTTTTGACTCTTATTCTTTCTTATGCTGATGACCTCTGTTCATTCTTCCACTCATTTTAAATCTGCTCAGTCTTTTCCATCAACAATTTTCCAGATTTTATTCCGATCTGGATGAGCTTTTTCGGTGGGTGGCTTCAACTTTGTGAAATTCAATTTTTTTTAAAACTTATTTTCTTCTCTCAAAAACACCAAACTTTCCAATCTCCTTCGGAGGCTCTACCTTTCACCAGTGTTATAGTAGTTTTCAACTGTTAAACTGCAACCAGTAAATTTGATTACTTCACATAAATGAATAACCAATCGATCGGTTCGTTATTCTTATATTGAAGAAAAACCTATATAAGTCATATCAATTACTAATATTTTCATTGAAAATATATTTTATATATGATATATATATATATATATATATATATATATATATATATAAAAAATATATTTTATATATATATATATATATATATATATATATATATATATATATATATATATATATATATATATATATATATATATATATATATATTACCGTACGCATGGTCCTTTGGTATTCTGTGATAAAGTAAAGTATTTTTAAATAGCTAATTATAACGGATTCTAGTATTGTTTTTATTCGTTTATCCGTTTATATCGTTTTTCGTCTTTCGTCCTGTTTTTTTATATTTTTATTATTACCAAAGACTGTTCTCATTTTAGTGCTATGCCAGTTCTTATTGTCAGTTTTCACCAACAATTTTCATCTTGCATCAATACTGGCCTTCCATTTTTTGTTGTGAATACATCTGCTGTTTGTATTTGCCTTTCATTCTCAAACCTCCGGGGTTAGCAATTAACATATAGGTATATATATATATATATATATATATATATATATATATATATATATATATATATATATATATATATATATATATATATATATAGCAGCAGTTGGAGTACATATAGCAGGAGTTGGAGGCAGCAGCAGCATAGCATGGAAAACCCAGCATGTGATTTTAACACTTCGAGGTTCAGAAAGCTAAGTTGCTAATTTTTTAAGAAAGTAGTGGGCAAGCTTCTGGAATTATGCCAGAAGTTTGCGCCACCAAACAATTTTCTTAAAAACTAACTTAACTTAAATTTTCTGGAACTTAGAAATTTTTTTGAACTTAGAAATTTTTTTCAATGCTGGAGTTTTACCATATATATATATATATATATATATATATATATATATATATATATATATATACCTCTTTTTCTCTCTATTTATATATATATATGTAGTATATATGTATGTATATATATATATATATATATATATATATATATATATATATATATATATATATATATATATGCTTTTAATCTTTGTCCCCTCATTTTTCGAATTATTTATATCTTTTCCACAATTTTTTTTTCCACCCATCAGTCCCTTTTAGTACTTGTACGTCGTAGGTTGCCCTCCCTTTGCTCCCGTCACATCCCCTTGGGCTTTCCAGTGCCTCTTCCCGCATGGGTTTTCAGTTCACCCCACACTTCCTCCCCTTGAATGAGGGCACAGGAGAAAACCGGGTCCTTTAGCCATTTTGACTGGGAGCTGCCAATTGTGGGAACCTGAGCCTTGCTAACTGCTGAAGAGGTTGGCCTGCATGCCTTGGTGTGGCAATTCCTGGCCTCTACTTTGAAGATATAAGGTGCCGTGTGGTACACGGGAGGTAAACCGGCAGTAGAGGTCCGGGAGGATCTTCCGAGGCCACATCCACAGCCTACCCAACGGGGTGGGGTCCGGGAGATTGTGTGGGGTCTCTAACCTGTAACCTGCTGTAGAGAGAAGGATTACCCTTCCTAATGAAATATACGCCTTTCCAGCACATCCTGTTATTCACTTTTATCTTTCATTTGTTTTATTTTAATATTTGCTAATCTGTGGTGACGAAGTTTGTGGTTTAACTTTTTAATGGAAAAGTCTATAAAAGAAAAAATGTTTTTAAACCAAGGTGAGTTTAACATGAACAACAATTAACGTCTGTCGGATTCCCAGCCTGACCCACCTTGGTCCCTACTACTACACCTGAGGGTCCTTTGCATAATTTCAGCGATTCGTCGACTATCATGACCTTAACATCCCAGGTGCCCAAACGGTTGGGGCAATCCCGCAAATTTGTCCCCTCGTCAAAGTCGTTCTCACTCTTTTACTCCATATGCGGCACTCTCTCCAGGAATGCCAGCTGATACATCATTCCCTATATATTTCATATTGCGATCCACTACCTCCAAAACTCTTTCTGAGCAAAGAACCCTTCTTCTTAGCGATGCCCTTTAAGAAGCTTTAGGAGTTGAAGACCCTCCAGTCATATTAATGAGAAATGGGTCCCTTCTCGTTCTAGCTGCTAACTGGAATCAAAGTTCTATTTTGTCATCCTTAACGTCTCTCGGAAACATTTCTCTTATTTCTACTCCTGATGAAATGAGAAACACATCTAAAGACACTATTTATTCTTTTGAACAGAAAGACGAAGATACTGCTGTTATTATGAGAAATCTCCAGCATTAAAGATTTTCCGTTACAAAACTTTATAGATTTCCCTAGCTTTTAATTCTGCCTGACAATTCCCAACCATTGCTTGACCTTTAATAACTCCTCATCCACCTACAAAGTGGAAATAGGGTTCACAAGTTAAAATATTCGCACGTCATCCCTCGACCCAGTCGCTGCTTTAAATGTCAATGGTTTGGTCATCCCCGAAAATACTGTAGGGGACCGGATGACACCTGCCCAGTCTGCGGAAAATTATTTCACATTTCTTGTGAAAATACGCTACACCGTAAAAACTGTGGAGGACCCCACAGTGCTTCTTCCTTAAAATGCCCGTCTTACTTTTGTGAACAGGAGGTTTTGGAGTCATGCGCCATACATAAATTGAGCAGGAGAGATGCCATACGCCAGCTCAATGAAAAATATTCTACAAGACCAATGCAATCTTATGCTACAATTGCAGCAGTCCCCTTGTCTCCGCGTGTTAATCCACCGACACAGCTCCATCCCAGTAGAACTCCTCTCCCAAATCCCAGCGAAACTCAGGCAGTTACTGTAACCTGCCTACATATTGCCTAATACTACTGAATTTCTCTCAAATAGTGGCCAAAGCAGCCCTTTCATCCAACCATACGTCCAAAATGTCATCAATGACCTTATTCAGAGTACTAGGTTTCAACTAATGCCAACAATGAAACTAATTTGGTTCATCAACACCAAACCCAAAAACATTCCCTGCTACAAGACACACTGTCCCATACCTACCTGATAGGTTCTCCAAACTCACGCAAGAGGAGTGTCTCTGTCCCCTAATGCGCCTCCCACTATTACTAAAATTCCTGAAAAAGATGTTCCAAAACATAAAGAAAAGAATAATCACAAGCTCACCTTGATAGCGGTTGGAGGGCTCTATGGAACGCTGTTGGGCGGGAGGATATGCCGCCCGCCCTTCAGCGTCCTAGAGCGAAGAAGCGATTTTTTCCTTAGATAGGTAGATGAACGTTACACACCCTTCTTACGGAAGGGGCATCTCATGTCATCTGTGCTGGGAAGGGGTGCGAGTCGCAGTAACTTATTCGTGATTCGGCACACACAACCCAGCACCAGGTTTGGGTCTTTTTTCCCCTGACCCCTCTGAACATCTATAATAAGAGATCCCGCGCCGTTTAGCGCGTTCTTCCTGGTACAAACCTCATAGATCTCAACACCCATGAGGGGGTACCCCTTTAATTTAATATACCATGATAAACCATAATTTGCCTTGGAGTTTAATGGATTTAACGATTTCTAAACATGCACCGACTTACTCTTCTGAATTGCACTTCGAATATTGATGCCATGATTCACTTCGCCTGGAAGGTCCTAACTACCCTCAGCGCGATCAGTCGCCTGCGCGCCCTGCATCCCAGGTGCCTAAACGATCGGGGGCAATCCCGCAAAGGTGCCTCTTCGTCATGGTCGTTCTCATTCGTTCACTCCATATACTGCACACCCTCCAGGAATGCCAGTAGATACATCATTCCCGATGTATTACTAATTGCGATCTACTACCTCCCAAAGCTCTTATTACACAGAACCATTTTTCTCGGTAATGCACTTGAAAAAGTTTTAGGCGTTGAAGACCCTCCAGTCATATTAATGAGAAATGGGTCCATTCTCGTAGAAGCTGCTAACTGAAATCAAGTTCTATTAAATATCCTTTAACGTCTCTCTCAGATATTCCTCTTTTTTCTACTCCCTGATGAAATAAGAAACACATCTAAAGCACCATTATATTGTTATGAACAGAAAGACGAAGATAATGTTGTCATAATGAAAAAATCTCCAATAGAAAAAGATTTTCGTTACAAACGTTTATAGATTTCCCCTCGTCGGAACACTTCTGACAAATCAAATCCCCGTTTACTGCTGACCCCATTACTCCTTTATCCACCTTACAAAGGAAAAAATAGGGTTTACAAAAGCCACATTGTTCGCACGTTTGTCCTCGACCCAGACGTTGCTTTAAATAAAAGCGGTTTGATCATACCCTAAACACGTGAGGGACCGGGATGAAATATGCCCAGTCTGGGGAGAATTTATTTCTTGACACCCTGTGAAAATACTCCTAACTGTAGAAACTGAGGACCCGACAGTGCTTCTTCCTTTCAAATGCCCGTCATACCTGTTTGAACAGGAGGTTTTGGAATTATGTACCATACACAAAATGAGCAGGAGAAATGCCATACGCCAGCTTGATGAAAAATATCCTGCAAGACCAAAGCGATCTTGCGTCACAATCACAGTTGCCCCCACTCCTCAGCGTGCTGATCCACCCACGCAAACTCATCCCAGCAGAACTCCGCTCCAAAATCCCAGCAAAACTCAGGCAGGTACTGTATCCTATCTGCCTGTATTGCCCATGCCACCGACTCCTCAAATTGAACAATAGCAGCCCTTGACCCAATCTCTTGTCCAAAAAGCCATTAACAACCCTACCCCGAGTACTAACCTTCAACAAACCAGCAATGAAACTGAGCTGGTACATCCAACACAAATCTTGGAAAACCCTTCTTTTCAAGACACACTGTCCCATGCCTACCCAATGAGTTCTCCAAACTTATGCAATAGGACTGTCTCTTTGTCCCTTGATTCCCCTCCCACCATTACTCAAATTCCTAAAAAAGATGTCCCCAAACACAAAGAAAAGAATAATCGCCAAGCTAAAGTTTATAAGTTAAAATACAAAGCGTCAGAATTTCTAAACAAAAACACACTAACCCCAGACGTAAAAATGTAATCAGAAGAGACTCGCCATAAGTCTATCTACTCAAGAGACAAAAGTAATGGCCTCAACAGATTGTACTCAAACAGTTAATCGTATTGGTTGGACAGCCTACCCAATCAACCCTCTGATAGTTTACAAGATTATTTAGCCCTTCCGAGTCTTCCTATAATTCTTCTTCCGAATTTCTATCTCAGTGCCTCATGATCTTCTAGTACTTAACAGATGCGAAATGGACAACAGCTCCCAAATGAAAGCTTGATGTGATGAACCACTCTCTTTCTATACTTTTGCGCTTCCGAGAAAGGCGAATGGAAAACTGTCCAAACGCAAACGTCACAAGCGCTCTAAGCACTCTGGTCTCTATTGGAGGCATGAAGGGAGACCCAGAGGCCCCCATTCTCTCAAATTGTCCATCTCCCAAAATCACTTACATGATAACTCAGAAAAGACCATCATCATAACATTTACAACAATACAGCATGGCCATCTTCCTTCAATGGAAATTGTCGTGGGCTACTTATTATAATTTTGAAGAACTTGTTCAACTACTAAAACATATGCACACCAAAGTGCATATCTTTGCAAGAACTTCGACTAGGCCATCGTGACTCTTTCTCTCTAACTGGCGAACATAAATCGCCGCAATATCTATAGAAAGAGGCTATTAAATGATATGGGAGGCAGGAATACTCATTCATAAATCTGTCCCCGCCCTCCAGTCCCTTCTCAACCAACCCTCATGCAGTATAGCACGAATTCATAATGGTCCTGACTCTACTATCTGCCCAATCTATCAGCCCGAGTAGTGAATTTACTTGGCATTGACTTTGTTGATCTTTTTAAACAACTCCCCTTCTCTCCTACTAATCTTAACGCAAGCGTTGTTCTCATGGGGCGACTTGTCACTGGGGTTTAAGTCCAATATCCTTGTAGATCTTTAACCCCTCGGCCTGGGAAGCCTTTAACACAGACTCCCTTTGCAAGTGCATGGAATAGGAACGTTTAGATACACACACTTTTCTCTTCTGTATGGATATTTCCTTTATTCCCATTCCCTTGTGATCGGCTTTACCTGGTCCTATTTTGATTATTGAATGACAGCAGTGACCATTACCTAATAGCTTTAAAAGCCGAGCTTGTACTGGCCCAATGTTAAAACCTCTAACTCCAGCTGGTTACGATCGAGCGGAGTGTAGCCTTATCTAGCCACATTTATATCCCATCTTCTCCCATCAACCTGGTTTCAACGGTTGATGATGCTTTCGCTTTCCTTCCTAGTGTTGTCGTTTGCAGCGGAAGCTTGCATTACACAATCTTCCGCAGTCAGGCGGTCGGCAACTCCTTGGTGGTCCCAAGAGTACGCACAAGCTAACCGAGAGAAGTAAAAACTCTTCAGGCATTATAAAAGGACCCGTACCACTCCAAACATGATTATTTTTAAAGCAGCTGCAGCGAGATCTCGACGAATTAATCGTCAAACATGCAAACAATATTTTTAAACTTATATTTCAACCTTCAACTCCACAACTCCCCTTCCTTTAGTGTGGAAAGTTGCGCAGAAAATATCTCGTTGCTCCAACAACTCCTCACCCACAGTCCTCCGTTATGGGCCTGATGTAACCGACAAGATCTCCGCTCCTGCTGCTGTTGCAGATGCATTGGGTTATAGTTTTGTTAGCCACTCGAGCTCTTTCCGCTATCCTGAAGCCTTTTAAAAATTAAGAACTAACACTGCACTACTAAACTTCTCAACAGCGAAAGGGGAAGATCATACATATAACCGTCTTTTCACCCTTGCAGAGTATCAAACTGTACTGGCGAATAGCAAAGACGGTGCCCTTGGCCCTGACATGATTTCGTACATGATCCTTCGTCATATCTGCCTGCATCATGTTTTTGCTGATCTGTATAACAGAATCTGGATCGAATCTTCTATTCCATCTATTTGGAATTTAACTTTTGTATCCCCAAACCAAACCTGGGAAAGATCCAGTTGAGGGACAAATCAAAGAATAATTTCACTGGGACCTGTCACACCTGTAAATTGATAAAGAAAATGGCAGCAGGCCTCCTTCCAGAAAATCGCAATGCTTTTTCTAACCCTTCAGTTTGAGTTTCCAAAAATTGTTTGAATTTGACTTTAAAAAAACTGACCATGACATCTGGGAAGCCTTCAAATTTGGATGGAATAGTTCTGCGCTTTTTATCTTGAAAGCTTAGGGTCTGGAGAACTGGGGTCTTCCTAAACTTAATTTTAATTAAAGCCTGTGACAACTCTCTTTCCATTAAAGCCTTTTGTTTAGACTCATCTGTGTTCGGTGCTTTTCTGTGCCTTTGTCTGCCTCTTACACTGATGGTGTTCTAGGTAGTGTCTCTATGTCACTATTTGCCTTGGATTTAATTATATCGTTACTTTATCCCTTGAAAGATACACTTTTCTAGTATGATCCCTTAAATATATTGAAGGTGTCAGGTTGGTTCTTCTTTGAACTAAAATCTCTAATTAAATATTGATATTTCATTGAATAATTCATCATTCATTTTTCTCCCACTAAAACCTCATCAGTACTATTTTAAAAAAGAAAAAGAATCAAAGAAATTGCCACTCTCTTCCTGCCATGAGTCCCAGAACTCTTATGGTTCAGCCCATCGCTGTAATTCTCACAGGTCAAATTAGACCTATCTTAGATTAATTTAACATATGTACTTTTTTATTATTAAGAAAACGACTTGTCAGTCATCGCGTGCTTGACCTGTTACGTCTCTTTGCTAAAATCTTAAAAAGATCAGCCCTTTACGTCTCTGGTATCGCCCTGAATCCGATCGGGAAAGCTGGGCTATATGGCTGCGGGAAGAATGGCAAATTTCCCAACTTCATCACCTGGTTAGATCCTGTCCAAAATGAGGTGATCCGCACGCTGGAGCCTTCCTGATCGTCCTCAAGAGCGCCTTGAAGTTAAATCCAATGTGATACCCTTCTCTCTTCGAAGAGAATAATGCGCAGCACAAGTTATCTTCAGCTTTGAAATCTACCGTATGCTCTGGAGATGGCTCTTCGTGGGAGACATGTCAGAAATTGCATACTGGCCATTTGCAAACAGTTATAACATCCTTAAACATCCTCAACATCCTTTGAAAAGGTGCTGCCTTTTCTATGACGAAGGGATACACTTTGGCTATTCCCTGCCCCCACCATTTGCTTGGCCCCACCTTTCTCTCTCCAACCCAGCCACCCAAGGACTTGAGTGGCATCATTCTTATCTCATTCCGCAGCTCACGTAGAATTTACCCAGTGCTGCATTTGACTGGTCTAAAATAGGGGGAAAGTGGGTGAGGTCTGCTGTCTTTCCTCACTGCAAACCCTTCCTCCTCCTTCCTTCCCCCCCACCCATGCTTCTTAATTTCAGCTTAAATTACGCTGGTGGTTCTTCTTGAATTCCTAGCCCTTAAATCCAAGTGAACGCCACTCTGCAGCCATTATTCAGATTCGCTCAGCGCACCCCGAGATCCAGGCGCTCAAAACTCCTTTTCTAAAAACACAATCTGCTGTACAGCTCTCTCTTCGGCTGCTCCACTCCCTGTAAGAAATAAATCATACTATGTTGACTCCTCTCATGTTGGGGTAACTAGCAATGAAACTGCTGGGACAGAGGGTCAAATGACCGCATCTTTCTCTTGACAAAGTTCCTAGTAGTTAAGTACTGAAAACGGCATGTTTCTACTGATAAATGAAACATAACACCAAATGAGAAATAATCCAGCACATT
>JABUQX010056490.1:0-12337 GCA_015478945.1 Trachelipus rathkii | reverse complement strand
AAAAAAATAATAAATATATAAACTCTCTCTCTCTCTCTCCTCTAATATATAAAATAATAATATATAATATATATAATATATATTAATATATACTATATATAATATATATTATATATAACTATTTAGAATGTAAGATATTTATTATAATATACTACATATATATAATCTAAGTTTTTTTATTCATTAAAAAATTAGTTTCCTTTAATTTGGTTTCACATATTTATTGCAAAGCAGCAACTCGACTTATGAGTAACCTCCATGTAAGTTGCCAATTCTATAGGACTTATTTAATATTTATACTTCCAAGAGCTTTTTGAAACCCTCAAGTAGACAAAACAGAATAAGTTTCTATTACGTCCATGAACAACAGCTTTTAAAGCAATTATAATTAAAGCTCCTAGTAGGCACAAATCCGAAATTCCTCCAGCAATGATTCATATGAAAATAATGTTCGGAAGAAAATAAATGATTTTAATGTAAATTACCTCCTTGTATAAATAACATTTTAAAAATTTTATTTTCTAGTAATACTTTATGATTAAATTATTTTATATTAGTGCTGTTTATTACTTTTATTTATTGTAAGAAGAATGTTCTTCTGTGCTCATCCGTAAAGCGCTCTAATATAATAGATATAATATATATATATATATATAATATATATAATATATATATATTTATATATATATATTATATATATATATATATTATATATATTATATATATATATATATACTATTATGTTTTACCTCTTCTTTATTAAAAAAAAACATTAAAGTCCACTAGAGGCGTCTGCTGTGCTTTCAACAAAGGTTGGAGAGCAAAAAAAACTTTGCTTGGTTACTTTAAAGCTTATTTTCCTCACGATTAAAAACTTAATAAAACTGAAAACATTAGCGACAACTTCGGCTATAAAACTTTACATTTGACACATTTTTTTTGTTCACTTCGAATTAAATTAAAATGCTTAACTAAAATAAAAAAAACTTGTGGCTTTCCACTTAATCTTTCTATTCGGTAGGCACTGTCGCCTGTTTGTGGGGTTCCGGACGACACTGGGTACTTTCACCTGTCGGGGACCTCCTTCTGCTTATTTTTGATTAATTCTTGCCGAACAAGAGATTTTCTGAGTTTATGGGATCCATTTGGTAGAAATAGTTTCTTCCAAACCTCACTTCTTCTTCCTCTTCTTCTTCACTGGGGTCTGTCTCTAAATATTGCCCTTCGGCTACATAAACTCTCGCATTTCTTTTCTTATGAGACCTGTGGGGTCCATTTTCCTCTTTATTATTTGAAGAAGTCCTTTGACTCTTTTCAAAATTCCGCCGCTGTCAACTGAATACCATTTTGATCTACATCCTGCAGAAGGTCTCCAAGAAGGGCGTTCTTACAGCGCCGGTGTGATTTCGTTCATGGGCTTCCGACAATAAACCGGCAGTATGGGGAGTTCCACTTCCATGTCTTCCCGGAGTGACCGACTGATTCGCATGAGAAGCACCAGTCCTGTTCCCTTAGCTCTTCCTCAGTCATTCTTTTAAAAAATCCTCCGTTTTTTCGGGAGACAAATTCTGCTGCTTCTTTCCTCTCTTTGTCACGCATTTCCATGTTGTACGGACCTCGTCGATTCTTTTGAGAATCCCCATTACTCCGAGTCGTTCTTGGCTTTCGCTAACCTCTAGCTTAAAACAACTATGGCAGTCATCTGCTCTATTATTTGTTTCTGATTAACGCTTTTCAGTAAAAGCTTCCTCGAAAATTTGGGCATCTTTCAAAACTCACATACTACGTTTGCATCAAAAACTTTTAAAATTTTCTCCCTCATACCCTATCCCTTCTATCTCTTATATTCTCTAATACCTTGTTTCACCATAATATTTATGCTTAAGTGAAGCCTGCTGTGCGTCAATTTCCGCAAAGTTCAACTTCGGTACTCCACAGGGTTTTTTCAAGTCTAAATAAACGCCCATAAAGTCATTTCGCTGTCTTTGCAGGTCCAAAACTTGCAACAAAAGATTCAACAAATCCGTTATTCCTTATTGCCGTTAAGAAGATCCTCAACCTGTAAAGGAAAATCCTCGTAACTTTATACAACTAAGAATGAAGACATGAAGCAAATAATATCTGGCTCGGAGGTCTAGCTGTGCATGATATCATCGGACTTGCGAAGGAATTTTCCTGTTTCCTTTAAGAGAGCCTAAACATACCAATCTTTCATTAATGTCGAAAGTACTCATTAAAGCTCAATAAATACTTGCCAAATCTTTTGTGGTCAGATTTAAACCAAACAGTTGTAGTTCGCTCCGGGCATCTCCGAGATAAACGCAGTCTAAATAGATTGACTTGGTAAAGGCGGCTGTGTTGGACTGAATGCTTTGATAACAAACCTTGCGCCTGGGTGGATGGTACCTCGTCCCCTGCTCCTGCCCTTTCCTATGCATTACACTTGGGTGCTTGCCTCCGTGACCAACCCCCAGGGATATTCCCTTCTGCTGGCTGGTCATATGGAACTCGGGGTGGGAGCCGGAGATCTGTCCCCATATCTGGTTGGGGTTGAATGGTCGATTGTCAAATCTTGGCTGAGTCATAGGAATGTTTATGGTGCTTTCCCATGTACTCCCACTGGGCTTACGGGCTATAATTACCCATCACCACTCCAATTTCATGAAGACTTGCGAGTTAAAATCTGATAGGTCTGTACCTGGCATTACGATGGTTCATCGTGTTAGTCTAAATAACTATTCTGCGAAAAGTCTTTCCCACTGTCCCTCCGGCAGTCTCTTCTGCTGAAAATTAGTTTTTAGGAGCAGTTGTGTGAAGTTAGCATTCATGTTGCTAAATCAACCGAGTTTAGTCTTGGAGGGGCTTCTGGAGGGGTAGATTGCCATTTTGGCTTATCTCTTACCGATTCCTCTTGTCTCCTTCTCCGGGCCAGCTCGGCCTCTTTCCCTTCTTTATCACCTTCTAAATCCACCTTATTTTCTTCTCTATCATCACCAATCTCTTCATCATCTGAATCAGGCTTTGTTGCTATCCTCACTTAGTGGATAAAGCAAATTCCTTTAGGAACAACACACAAAAAAAACTCTCGCTTAAAAGAACGCAATTATTTAAAATTAAACACCACCAGAAAAAAACACTGCTTAATTATTATTACGCTCGTCTTAAAGTTAGCACAAAAATTACTTAGTGATTAGTAATTAAGCAATTAAAAAAACGCATGAGCCGCGTCGACTCCTTGAATATGTTTTAAAATTATCTTCTATAATCACTGAGAAAAAGAAAAAAAAACGTTTTTAATCATAAAAGCAAAAGACACTTTAGTCTCGTTCGACTTTCTAAAAAACGTTCTAAAACTGTCTAGCACTCTTTTTATTTCCCAAAAATGGCTAATAAATGCTCGACTGTATATATATATATATATATATATATATATATATATATATATTATATATAGATATATATATATATAGATTATATATAGTATATATATAAATAGTATATATATTATATATATATATATATATTATAATATATATATATTATATATATAAATATATATTTATAATATATATATTAATATTAAATTAATATAATATATACATATATATATAATATATAAGTTATATATATTATATAGTTATATTATATAATATATATATAGTATAGTATATTAGTATATATAATATATATAGATATATAGTAATATATATATATATATAATAGTAGGTAATATATATTATATATATAATATTATCATATAATAGTAATATATATATATATATACTATATTATATATATATATATATATATTATTCATGCTTGCTTAATTCTCAACCGCTATGTTAAAACGTTAACACAACATTTCTGAACGCAGAAATAATAATAATAATAATCAGTACGAGAGCACAAGACCTTTATATATATTATATATACTTCTTATTATTTCTAGTTCTTTCCTGTCCCTTTCTTACGGCTGACCTTTCAAACGGTGTGCGCATACGCATTATTCGTGCGCGAGTGCGCTATGTGGGGGGTTAAGATGTGTGTGGGAGGTTGTAATGCGTTTGAGCTGAGGCGCGCGCTACGCGTACTGCTTGCTTGCCAGACTCTCTAATAAAGGAGTCGGAACTTTGAGGGATTGAAAACTTTCCCCTTTTTTCTTTATAAGACTCGTTTGCACATATATATATATATATATATATAATATATATATCTATATATAATATATTATATAATATATATATATGATATATATATTATATAATATATATATATATATGATAGTATTATATATATATATATATATACTAAGTATATATATACTATAATCATAATATGCTTGGCTTATAATTTTCGACTGAAAAATGGTAGTAATAATAATAAAAAATAAATAATAATAATTAATAATATAATAATAATAATAAAATATAATAATAATAATAATAATAATAATAATAATAATAAATAATAATAATAATATTATTCACTCGCTTGCTGCTTCTATCTTGCCTTGCGCCTGCTAAAGTTTGCGCGTGAATGTTAAAGTGTGTTGTGTGTACCAAAAGGTGGTCTTGTATTGTGTTGCTTGATTGCAGGATTGTCGCTGTGCTTGCTCGTTGAACGTACGTTTACACCCTACTTAGGGTATGGCTGGTTTTTGGCGGAGATTGAGACTCTTCTTCTAATTTTTCCCTCCCAATAAATCTCTTCCCAATACTTACGCCTTAAATAATATTGACCTTTTACTTACTACCTGCAATTGATTACAATATACCTTTTACACACATAATTAAAATATATAAAATATACACTTAATTAAAATATAAAAATATACACTTAATAGATGGCCACCCCGCGAAATTAGTTTCTAAAATTAAAATATATTGTTACGCTTATATTAAGATAACTTTTTACCTTTATATTTAAAAACTGCATGCAAAAAAGCATGTATAATTATTTCAATTATAAATTAATTAATAATATATATTTATAAATTATTTCTTTTTTTTAGAGGTGCAACCTTATGACTTTTTTTTCTGGGGGGAAGGGGAAGAAATTTTTTCTTCTTCAATTTGATGGAGAATTTTTTCTCCAAACTGGCTGGCTTGCTAGAGGAGCTTTCCTCATCTTAAGGCTTGGCTGATTTGCTGTTAGAGGGCTTCCTCTCTCAAAATGCTAGAGTTAGAAGACTTTCCTCTCTAAATACTGGCTGTTTAGTTAAGAGCACTGCCTCTCTTAAAAACTGGCTGCTTGGTTATAAAATGTTCCTCTAAAATTTTAAAAAGAAACTTTATCTTTAAATTGCTTACTTGTATAGCCCCTTGGCTTTTTCCATGAAAATGGTTTCCTGGTAGTGGAGGTTGTTGGACTTTGTTTGGGATGGCTTGCTACGCTGGCTGCATCTGGCTGCTTACGGAAGTTCCACGCCCTTCATCCACTGGCTTGGGTGGCAATTAAGTCCTCAAAACATAAATTCTAACCAAACAAAAGTCTATCCTCTAACGAACAACCTGTGAGGTAGTAAATAAATTTCGAAATAAGTCGGTGCTTCCCAATAACACACTTACCAATGTTAAGTAATTACAAGACATAATTATAAAGTTAAATGAATCAGTTAATTAGATGTAATCACATGATCAAAAATTAATATAAATTAAGTAATTATGTATAATTATAAAATCAATATAATTAATTATATATAATTATAAAATTATCGAACTCATCAAGATAAAGTAATTACAATATACTCATTAATAAAAAAATAATTAATTATATCTAAAATCAATCAAAATCACTTTATATATTATTATAAAAATTATGACACAATGTATGAGAATATACAGGAAACTTTCAGGTGACATTTTTTCATGCAATAAAATGGTTATTAAATAAAACTTAATTAATTTAGAAATTTAGATAACCGCTGAAATAAAAATATGTTAAGGACAAATAATTTACCTCCACTGTCTTCAATTAAAGAACTCTCAGGAAACCCATGGAACTGGCTGATACACTTTGTATCATTAAATATAAATGATTGTATTTTTTTAAAGGGAAAAATATACATTGTAATGAAAATACGTAAAATTGTAAAAAGAGTATATATATACAACTATATATATATATATATAACATATATATATATATATATATATATAAAAATAAAAAGAATATATATATATATATATATATATATATATATATATATATATATATATATATATATATATATATATATATATATATATATTTTATATATATATATATATATATATAGTATGTATATACATAGGTTTATATTTATATACACAGGGATATGGTGAAGTAACTTGGGGAGATATGTTTCCTGCCTTTGAACACAATTTACACTATCTCTTTCACTCTGCTTCTTTCGTATCCACTTATAATCCGAACCACCTTATTCAAATGCGGCAAGACGAGTGCGTGCGTTGGCTTGCAATTTTGGGAGGGAGCCTGGAGTTTGCTCGATCGGCTCTTAGTCATCAGGTAGGAATGCAACAAAAACGTTTGAAAACGAATTATTTTAGGTTTCGTAGGAGAACTTGCGAAACAAAATTACAACCTTAGCATGGAGGGTTACAGAACTTTGAGTCTTAATGAAAGAGGTGTTTGAGGAGATGTGTGCATTATTTGATGTGTTTCCATGCAAGATTTGTTTGTGAAAATCGAAGTATTTTTGTGGGCGAGTCATGGCTTGTATCGTGAGAACTTATTAAGGAATGTGTGCTGTTTGAACATGTAAGAGCTTTAAGGCGTCTATTGCAACACTTATGTTGATTTGAATTGTTTGGCACTTCAAACTGAGCACGATAAAGGACCCCCTTCCTAAAGAAAGGAATCTTTATCTTAAAGATTTGTTTTAATCAACATAGGTGTGCATTATGTCCAAGGAAATAGCATACCTAGCATCCATCGAGATGGTAGTCCTCGCATCTCCATGAATGAGAAACGTGGGTAAGTTCACGACAAACAAATGTGCGAAACTATAGATTCATTTCTTAAAATCGTTTTAAATTTTCTGAAAATATTGGTTTGAAATTTCTACTTCCCATATTAACTCTTAAAATTCTTGAAGTTTTATTAGTAATGCATTGCAATCCGAAACTATAAATTCATTACGAAAAATCATTTTAAAGTTTCCTGGAAATATTGGTTTAAATTTATTTGATGATTTCCATCTGATTCGTTACTTTAAGTTAGTTTCAAAAATAAAGCTACCGACCATGAATTAGTGCTGGCCAAGGCATTAGTTTAAAACGTTTCTTAAGAATGCACGAACTTTTAAAATTTTCTATTAGAGACGGTTTTAATTGTTGCTTAAAATTGCTTTAACTCATTTTAAAATTAAACATGCAAACAAAGCAGTGTTAATAATGTTAATATCGCGAAATGATACCAACTACTTAAAAGAAAAAATCAGTACTCAATAAACAATGTTAGTTTTCCTGAAAATATTCTAGTTTAATGAACAATGTTAGTTTTCTAATAATAAATAAAAATAGTTAAATGGCCGCCAGATCATATTTGATCAGAAATTTAAACATAAAAGCTTTATAGTTAATGAAAACAAAGCGGTAAACATTAAAGATTAGTGGTTAATTAAAACAAAGCAATTACTGACTTAATTACAAGCTAATTAGTAGCAAGTGCCACATGCTAAAATTAAAGCTAAATTAAAATAAAATTCTAAAGTTAATGAAGCTATATAAAAGAAATTAATAAAGCTAGGCATATTTTCTTATTTCATAAAGAAGAATGTGCTTGCTTTTCCTCTCAAAGTGAAATGTGTTTAAAATTTATCCTCAAAAATTAATAAGCAAGATTGTAATTATAATTATAAAATTATATTTATAAGTACGTTTGACTATGATTTTATCATCAAAATCTTTAATGAGAATTATAATTATAAGTGCAAAAACGGTGTTTTCTTTTAATTTATTCACTACGCAAAAACAATTTTCCTATCGCTTTCTATTTCCCTTCTTCCAAGGGCACCAACGATGTAAACAAAATTTACCGTTCATTCATGTACGAAATTCCGTGCTCGGTGACCTTAACGAACAGGTGAGCGAGACAATACCCTTGATTATTTGTGCGTACCTGTCTTGTGTGCGTACATGTATATATATATATATATATATATATATATATATATATATATATATATATATATATATATATATATATATATATATATATATATATATATATATATATATATATATATATATATATATATATATATATATATATATATATAAATATATATATATATATATATATATATATATATATAACGCTATATATACTTTATATATATAACATAATATATATATATATATATATATATATATATATATATATACGTATATATATATATATATAATTATATAGCTATAAAATTAGATATATATTTAGTTTGGATTGTAACTAAATGATGTTATAATTAAATCCAAGCAAAATAATCAAACTTTATTTTAAATTCAGAACTGAACGCGTTTGGCAAAAAGTTTTCTCAATTGTAAAATTACGTTATTTTAAAATTAAAAATGGCATTTTCAATTCTGAAGAAATTCTTATCAAAAAAAAGTTATGTTCATCGGAACATTTTTAGAAGCTACTCTATTTTAAAATCAAAATAGATATTTTCTTAGTCTAAAAGAGCAAAAAAAAAAAAAACGCATTTTTAAATAAAAAAAAACGTTATTCTGAACATGTTCATCGGAACATTTTAAAGCAACGCTGTAGGAAATATCTGTATAAATCCTTTATCTGGCTCTCGGAGGGCCGTCTCAATTGTTTGAGCCTCTTTTTATGAAGTAAACTGTAATTTAAACCTTTGTTTAAAAAAGAAACTTTCTTAATAAATCGAAAATCATAGTAAACGTTATGGTATGCAACCTAAAATATCAACTCGGTTAAAGGGTTCTAAGGGGGAATACCGGGGAAAAACTTTCGGCCCAACTAGTAACTTCCCTTAAAAGGACCTAACCTTCGAGCGTGGTTATGTAACATCTGACAGGTCGAGATGAACCAACTTAAATCTTTTTTACGGAGAATTGCATTTAACCAACCTATGATTTAAATATATATATATATATATATATATATATATATATATATATATATATATATATATATATATATATATATATATATATATATATATATATATATATATATATATATATATATATCATATATATATATATATATCAGTAGCGGCTCGTGAACCGAAAACATGGGAGCACTAAAAATATTTAAAATCTTATATATATATATATATATATATATATATATATATATATAACTTAATATATATATATATATATATATATAACTATATATATATAATATATATATATATATATATATATATATATATATATATATATACTACTCTTTCATATACTATATATAATAATGGCTCTAGAAAGACCACAAATCCATAATCTCAAAAATTGCAACGAGCCTTTACCGGGAATAGGAATACATTGCTGGAATGCTTGTCCAATTTTTATTGCGGAAAATGTAAAAAAATAAAATAAATATAAAAAAAAATTATATCTCCAAAACTAAGCTACAGCCTAAAGGAATACATTTTTGGAATCCTGGTAAAATTTTACTTAGGAAAATTTAAAAAAAAAAAAAAAATAAAAAAATTATTTTTAATAATTATAGTAATATGATTAGAAAAAAAAATATTTAGAGACCTTTTATTGTTTACTCGTTAAAATAATAGAGTTTCTATTAAGTTTGCTTTTTTTAAACTAAAGAAGCCCCAAGGGTATACCGCACCGATGTTAGAAGTCAGGGTCTCTCGGCCTTCCGGGAACTGGGGTAGGACTAATTCCCCCTCCAGGGAGGGTCTCGGAACCCCCGCTCTTTGATATTTGGAGTGTCGGGGTTCTCCGCCCCTCCCCTACTAGGTATGGAAAACGTCCCCCTGTGTTCCCCCGTCGACTCGAGCCCCCTACATTGCCGTGTAATACCTTTTACAAATAATATATATATATACTATGTCCAAGCACCACATTTATATTTTATGTTTAATTTTTGTTGTTGTTTTTATTACAGTTTCCTCGTTAAAATTTTGCCAGGATTCAGCAATGTGTTCTTTTTCCCTGTAGCTATTGTAGTTATTGAGATATGGATTGTGGAAATCTTTACTGGAGGCTATTATATATATATATATATATATATATATATATATATATATATATATATATATATATATATATATATATATATATATATATATATATATATATATATATATATATATATATATATACTATATCTTTATACTATAACATATATATGACCAAGCAATAATCATATGTAATAATATAATAGCATAATAACTTTACATATATATATAATAATATATAATAATAATAATATAACAATAATATAATATATATATATAATAATATATATATAATAATAATAACATATATATATAATAATATAAATAATATATAATATATATATATAATATATATATATGTATATTAACCTATATTTAATAATATATATATATATATAATATGTATATATATATATATATAATAATATATATATATATAATATATATCTTATAACAACTAATAATAATAATAATAATAATATATGTAATAATAATATATGTAATAATATATATCATATATATACTCACTTGTTTCTTAGGTGCTGTTCACTTAATTTGCTCCAAAATGGTCATATTTTGTTTGCGTGGTGAGACGCCAATGCTATTTTGAATGTGTTCTTTTTAAAACCCATAACACTTTCAAGCTTCTTGATAAGTTTTTCTATCTCGAAATCCTTCATCACCGGCTTATTTCTTTTTTGCAAAGTAATAACAGGCCAGCAACCATCTTTTTTTCCACGCTTCCACACATACTTAAATCGGTCATACCATATAACCCAAACATTCTGTTTGTTTTTGCTGGCTTTAATGGATTTTTATGAATTGGAGTTGGACTTGCGGTATTTAAAGGGTTTCTTCTACTACGTCACAGCAAACGGAATGAATAATAAAGAAAACCACTATGTCGTTTTTGTTTCACTATCCATTTTTTCAAATTTGCACAAACATTAACATCACCGACACACACATCTGTATTTATAATCTGAGGACACTACTCACATGTCAAGCTATATATCAAAACATATAAAACAACAGATGCCAATTAGTAATATTATCGGCACTTCTAGGATTTCACCAAAATTTTTAGAACCAAAATTAACAAAAATTATAGCTAAAGAAAATATAATAAATTATGGTACCTTTCTCTCTCTCTCTTTCTATATCTCTTTATATATAATATATATATATATATATATATATATATATATATATATATATATATATATATATATATATATATATATATATATATATATATATATATATATATATATATATATATATATATATATATATATATATGTTTTTTTATTTCATTTAAAAAAAATTAGTTTCCTTAATTTTGTTTCACATATTTATTGTAAAGCAGCAACTCGACTTATGAGTAGACTCAGTAGAGTTGCCAATTTTGAGAGGAGTTATTTTTAATATTTTATGACTTTCGTAAGGAGGCTTTTTGGAAAACTCCTCAAAGTAGACAAAACAAGAATAAGGTTTCTATTACGTTGCCATGACAACCAGTGTTTTTAAAGCATTATAATTAAGCTCTCTAGTAGGCACAAATCGAAATTCCTCCAGTCAATGATTCATATGAAAAATAATGTTTCGGAAGAAAATAAATGATTTTAATGTAAAATTAGCCTCCTTGTATAAATAACATTTTAAACATTATTTTAATAGTAATAAATAGTAATTTGAATTTTTTTTATTACATTAGTTGCTTTTATTTACTTTTATTTATTTTAGAGGAGGCCCGACTATCTTATCATCAAAACCGCGCGTGATATAATATATTTATATATATATATATATATATTATATATATATATATATATATATATATATATATATATATATATATATATATATATATATATATATATATATATATATATTGCTCTCCCCTTCTTTATCAAAATTTGATAAGCGCCACTAGAGGCGGTCTGCTTGTTACTTTCAACAAGGTGCTTTTGAGGAAGTTGGCACTGTTGCCTGGCTTACTTTAAAACGCTATTTTCCTCTCTATTAAAACTTAAAACCGAAAATGATCAACGGACAACTCTGTCGGCTGAAAATTGGTTCAAAATGAGCAACCTTTATTGCTTAAAAAAAAATGCTTAAATATTAAAAGGAAATTTGTGGCTTTCCACTTCAACTGTTTGTAGT
>JABUQX010056489.1:5000-19654 GCA_015478945.1 Trachelipus rathkii | reverse complement strand
CTTTAAGATAGTTAGTTTTGCTGTGAACATATATTCATTAGTTCAGGTGATGCATGCTTGCTTATGATGTGAAAACTTGTACGTTAGCATATATTCATTGACCCATATGATAATGTTATAAATTTAGTTAAATATTACCATTTTAAAGCAAAAAAGAATGGTTAGAGATATGCATGACAAAGTGAGTAGGTTACGTTTTTGTATGTGTTGTTAGTTACTTTACTGTTGCTAAGTGCAAAAATTTGTGTTAACGTTAACAGATTATTCATGTTTAAGGTGTGTCTGGTTTGTCGTTGTATTATATTCATAGTTCAGGATGATGATAAGTAAGTTTTATTAATGTGGAAACTGTACGTTAAGCAATTATTCGTATATTCGTTGAGCAGTGTATAAAGAATTTGTTTTTATGTGTTTTCATCCAAAATGATACTCAAAAATGTGACTTTGAATCAATAGATTCAAAATCAATAAATCAATAGATCATGGATGAGTGGCATGTGGAGGTATGGCCCGATTTGATTTACTTTTAGTGATTTAGGGTATGTAAAACATGATAATTTAGTAAAAATATGACCTGAATCAGTAGATCAGTAGATCCAATAGATCAGTAGATCAATGATCAATGATCAATAATCATAGATCATGGTTGGAAGAGTGTAGTTGTTGCTGATGTTTGATTTACTGCATTTACTGATTTAGGGTATGTAAAACATGACAATTGCTAAAAAAGTAGACGTTGAATGAATAGATCCAATAGATCAAAGATCATTATCAATAGACATAGATTCATGGAAGGGCTGAGGAGGCATTTGATTTACTGATTTACTGAATTTTACTGCTTTAGGTATGTAAAACAACAGATTTTAGTAAAAAATATACTGAATCAATAGATCAATAAGATCGAAAGGTTATGGAGGGTGAGGTGGGTGGTTTGAATCACGGAAGGTGAGTGGAGAAGGCTGTTTGGATTTATCTGATTTACTGCTTTAGGTATTGTAACTTAAATTTGTAAGTGATAAACATAAAAAAGAATAAGAAATTTTATTATATTTTTTTAATTGTTATTATATTTATTTATTTTTATTTTATTTTTTTCTTGATGGTTCTGAAACCATTCATTTTCGAAATCTAACAGACTCGTGATAACATATATAAGATACCAAACATGTGTTGTTATACGAATTGTTATTAACCTCAGAACCGCACGGCTCCAGCACCGGAACCGGTACTGACTCTGACTCCTCTGACTCTAAATCCTTCTCAAACTCCTCCTTACTCATTCTTGTTCCTTCCTCCTTCTTCCTTTCTTCTTTTCTTCTTTCTCTGTTTTGCATTCCATGCATTTCTTCTTCTTTTTTCAGGAGGGGCCCCCCTCCAGGGAGGGTCTCAGGAGTGATGACTTACCAACTCCAACTCCGACTCCGCTGCCGGCTCCTCTACCCCGTCTCCAAGTTTCAATCTTCTTCGATTATTTTAATTTTATGGGGGGGCAGAATTCCCCCTTACGGGGGGACGCAAGGGTACGTAATCTCTTCTCCGGCGAGATTACGTCATCATATAACTCACATCCAAATTTTAGCCCGATACGTTAAGCCTAACATGGTTTTCAGACCGTATTGACCTTGGCGCTAAGGGGGCAGCACCCACTTAGGGGTGACCTACAGTTACCAAAACTCGCCTGTGATCCACTTGTTCGATTGGGTGTCGTTAGGCCTAATCTTTACTCGGAATTGGACGCGACAAAATTGCGTAAGCGACATATTTTACCTTCGCTCTCGGGGGGAGCCACCCCCTATATACATCCTAGAGAGTTGAAAACTCGTCGGTATCGAGCTTAACATATACATAGAACATATATTAAGTTTCAGACCTATAGCTACTTATACTTTTTGAAAATCGCTGGCAGGACGTCAATCTGCTACATAACTACTATATATAATAGATAATAATATAATATATAATAATAATATAATATAATATATATATATATATATTATATATATATATAATATATATATATATATATATATATATATATATATATAGTATATATAATATATATATAATTATATATATTATATATTATATAATATAATATATTATATATATATATTCGAGTTTTAGCCACAATCTATAAATAATTGTATACCAGGTACGGACTGTGACCCAACTCATATCACCCCAGCAACCTCTTCCCAGCTTCCCCTTAATGAAAGATTTTACAATGGATTAATATACTTTCTGCACTAGTATTGAAATTAATATAGGAGTTGGGCTTGAGAAACATCAATATTTCTGCTGAGAGTCTATTTCTCTTTCATCATTTAATTAGCCCAGCATTGCTAAACTCTCGAACTTGGAACATAATTGGAGGACAGGCCAAATATTTCATTGCAAATTTGAAAAAGCGTGGGTAAAATTTTGCTTAACTTTCCACCTACTGATTGAATCACATTTAAATCTAATCGTTTTTCTTGGGGATAGTTTTCAATTGCACTATATCTTTTCGTAATGCATGTGTTTCTTCATCACTACTGGACTGTAGAAATTCTTCCAGTTTATCTGTTATTGATTTATATGTAGAAGGTTTGTTCTGTAGATCTTTTTTTCCTTTTAATCTGGTGGCAAAAAAATTAGACTGTTCGGAGTTGAAGTTTTTCAATTGCAACACAAACTAACGATTTAACATGTGTCTAATATTGTTACAAAAAAAATTGCCCTTTATAACGGGATCTAAGTAAGTTGCAATATTATGAAGGTCATTAATTTCCACAAGAACCAAAGCGTTTCTAGCTCTAGTTTAATTGCGTCTTTCATTCTTTTAAACCGTCATCATTTTCATTTGAAGATGGTTCAAAATGCTTCCTTAGCGTTGAGATTAATGGATTTGCATCGAGACAAGCTGTAGAGGCAGCTGATTTTTTTTGGTAGTTCTTCAAATGGGGTTCAATAGCTTAATGCAGTGTGATATGATTCATTTCCACATTAATAAGAATGCTAACTTTGAAATACCAAACTGGCGTACGAAGCAAAGAGGTTCTTTGAGCAATACTTCTTCCATCATATGAAGTGTACTATTCCAGCGAGTTGGAATGTCTTTGATAACATTAAGATATGGAATATCAAGCCGTTTTTGAATTGCCTTCAACTCATTTTCATTTTCATTTTCTTTTTCAGATTCATCTTAAGTATTTTTATTATAAAATTCTTTATCAAATCTTCGACAATAAACATCCGCGTAACATCCGCAGGGCAATGCGCGGATGCGGATTTTACAGATCGGATCTTTTTTAATTAATGTGCGATTGCGGATTGTTACCTGCGATCACTAGTATATAGTCGGCCGAGATACATCCTTTTACTTAGATATTTTCTCTTAAACAATCAAAATACATAAATAAATAAATTAAAAATATCAAAAAAAAATTTTTTTTTGAAAATTTGTTGCAAGGACAAATCCAAAAGTACTGCATATTAAAAAAATTATCTGAAAAAAAAATGTGTATCTTCCCAGTCTAAAAATTCTCTGAAAATTTCATACTGACCGCAAGACCAGAAAAAAATTTCACAATTTTTCCATTTCAAAACCATAAAGAGTAGGGTTTGAATTTCGACCATTGATGGGATCTGGGATCAAACCTCAATATTTCTTATCATTCATTCTCTAAGTAATAGACTCTTCTTTAAAGTTTGAAGTCATTTCGAATAAAATTGTAGGAGGTGAATCGAAAAATGTCAAAAACAGGTTTTTATAAAATAAATACAAAAGAAATTACTACAGACAGAAAAACATTTGAAAATGACGTTTCAGACGTCAGAAAAGCTGCGTTTTTTTTTTGTTTGATCAAAATTGGCTGAAAATTAAGAAAATTATGCCTTTTTCTAATTTGGGGCTAAAACTGGGCCAGCCCAGAGCAAATATTGGACCCTCCCCTTTAGCCTGTACCTTCATCTACGAGGAAGAAGTGCGAGGTGGGGCAGATTACCCATGTGGGGATAGACACCGGAAGGCTTAAGGGGCTGTGGTAGGAATAATGGGAGGAAACCTATTTCATAGAGGGAAATTACCTACACAGTGCTTAAAGGACTGGGAGAAAGTTAAAAAATAAAAAGATAAAAACTGCGGTGGAAGAAGAGGATTAAAGGATAGAGGTAATTAAATCAAATAATAAGGGAAAGGAAGAAGAAGACTAAAAGTTTTTATGTGACACATGCAAATACTAGCGCAGGGGGCGGAGGGGTGCACAATTTCCCCTAATATTAATACTTGATTGATTATTTTTATATATATATATATATATATATATATAATATATATTATATATATATATATTATATATATAATATAATATATATATATATATATATATATATATATATATAACAATATAGACGGAAATTAATGATAAGAAACATAAAAATATCAACTGCTCCTAAGGACACTTATATGCATATAACAAGTAATTTCCAGAAATAAAATAAAAATAATTTCCACAAACAAAACTTCCTAAGTAGAGCATACGTACAGAGCTTCTCAAGGAGTGATGCCTTCCCTCCCTCAGATCATTCCAATAAAAAATAGCATATCAATATTGCCCCCATATTCAAAATCTAATTTCAGGTTTAACCAAGACATATACATGCAAGAGCTGGAATTAATGAGATCCACCAATTAAATCCATATGCATTTATAAAGATATTATACACAATAAATATGATTCTTTCTTCCACATATTCAGAGATGGTTAAAAAAAAAATACTAGTGAAAACTACAAGTCAGCTATATATATATACCTGATCTACAACTATCTCAGACATAGAAATTTGAAGAAAATCACTATTTTATTTGCTGAGCTATATAAAGCCTTATCCTTCATGCTAGATTATTTACCTTCTCAAAAAGTAGTCATTTGTACTGTCTCTCTGAGCTCTATACACACTATTAAAGCAAAGAAACATTTGGAAAATAATAAAATCCATAAGGTGATCCAAGATTGCTTAAGCAAAATGAATATCAAAAAGGAATGGGTTGTTCATTTTTTCTGATTACCATCACATGTAGGGAAGTTGGAAAATGAGATTGTGGATGCAGCTGCCCAAGTTGCACATGAAAATAAGGAAACTTGCATTTTCCCCTTGGAAAATAAAGAATTAATGATTTTTGCTTATAATAAATTAAAAGATGAATACAAAAGAGACCAAGAGGATTTTCTGAGTTTTCACCCACTATGTCAATTTCACTCAAACAATGGAAACTATTTACCTACAGAGAATAGGAAATTAAGTACTGCAATAATAAGGTTGCGCATAGGACACAAAATTAAATGGTCATCTACATAAGATAAAATGAAATTGTCACCCTCATGTCCACACTGTTCACACCCCAATGAAACAGTGGAGCACTTCCTAGTGGAATGTCCGCAGTACCTGTATGCAAGAAGTATGCTTCAAAAGGAACTGGGAGAATTGGGAGGCTCGGTACTCAGTGTCAAAACAATTTCAGCATTAGAAAATGTTCCTCCTCAGACTAGACAAAAAGCTTGGTACAACATGCAGAAATTCCTGTGTAGAACTGGGAATTTAAATAGGATTTAGCTATTATAATTAAATAGGTAAAGTGTTAATCAAAAATTTATATCTAATGTCAAATTAATTTTACTTATTCTTCTCCTTTTCAATGTAAATATAGAATATGCAAAAGTGTTGCAAATGATAATTGAGTTTAAAGTGAACACAAGAAAATGAAGAAGAAACAAAATGAAGAAGGAATACAAGTTATGGTCAAGAAACCTAAGCTGTCCGATGACCATTGTCTTAAGCCGAAGTAAGTAACGCAAGCCATGTCACAACACCTCGCTTGGATTTCTTCCGTGTTTTTACTTTTTACTGCATTTTCGGAGAGTGTCACGGGCTCTCGTGCAGGTGGGTGGGGATGCCGATATATAAAAAAAATATCGATATATTGATAACAGATATTTTAAAAAAATATCAAATTGCCCTCGATACTATCTGTCAAAAAATATCGATATATCGGTTTAAAAAATATCGTTTATATATATATATATATATATATATATATATATATATATATATCTCTCATCTATAACATACTTTATATATATATATATATACATATATATATATATATATATATATATATATATATATATATTTGATATTAAATATGGAATACATAACCATAATATGAGAGATATATATATATATATATATATATTATATAATATATATATAATATATAATATATATTATATATAATATTATATATATATATAAATATAATATATATATATATATATATATATATATATATATATATATATATATATTGTACTGTCTAACATCTAACATACCTTCACACTGAGGACTGTCATCGCTCACAACCATAACCTTACTCTTATCTGCGTTTACTTTCAAACTCCTCCTTTTACACACCCTGATAAATCTCTCTACCACCTCTCTACCTCAGATTCCCCACAGAAAACCAAAATCATCCGCATATAATGGGAATAACACCCTCCACTCTCTTCCATTCTCTATCATTCTAATACCATCTCTGGCACCCCACCTCTAATTCTTTCATAACCCCATCCATATACAAATTGGATAACCAAGGAAACATAACACATCCCTGCCTCACTCCGCTATTAATATTAATATTGCACTTTCGACTCCATTTATTCTTACACAAGCTCCACTATCGTCATACATACTTATGATTTCAATCAGAAAAATTATTCATGAAAATATAAATTTTTGGCCATTAATATTAGACCACAGTAAAAATAAAATTCCAGTAAAATTTCGACTTAAATATTGCAGTATCCGCGAAGAGTCATATGACTCACTCGAGGCCAGTATATGAATTTATTCATTTAAAATTTCCAGTATTCCGTCCGTACGTACTTAGTAAACACGTATTGTGTATTCCAGTATTCCGTCAGTATTCTGTTAGTATGTACTCAGTAAACAAGTACTCCGTTAACCAGTATTATGTTAATGTCAGTATCTCCAGTATTTTAATAATCAAAGACAAACAATAAGTCTTTTTCTTTTTTTTAATGTTAAAGTTAATAGTTAAATTGATCACGGCAGTTTTCAATAAAACGTTCTGCCACTTACGATCACAGCTTCAATAAGACGGTTAAAGTTACTTAGTGTAAATTAATGTTAATAAGTAAGGAGAAAATTAATGAGAGGAAACCCTTTCAAAAGCCTTTGGGATTTCCTATCCGTCATATCTGTCTTCCTATCTGTCATAAATGTTATAAATAATGATAATTTAAGTATTTGTTCTCCAAAAGAGTATTTAGGAAGGCCTTCCAATTGTGTACTCTTTAGAACTTCAGGAACCTTCAACCGGAAGAACAATTCTTAAAGGTAAATAAGTAAATTTATTTTAAGTATTAGAGTACTTTAGTTCAAAAAAATAAATAATAGACCGGTGGCGACAAGACCCGCTACTATCGAATTATATATAGATATATATTTTTTGATATATTTGAAAGGGTTTTTACGATCGATCTATACGATCGCCTTACTTGAAAAGGTTACTTCAAAGCCTTAGACATTGAAAATTTGTTATTAAAAATCCTTAACTTTTTTTTAACATTTCATCAAGTGCATAATCAGAAAAGTTATTTACCTAATTGATTATATAAGTGCTTTGATTAAAAGTGAAAATTTAATAAAAGTTTAAACTTGTGTAGAAACTTAAAAGTTCTTAAAATTAAAGTTCTGCGCATGCTCCAAAGGTGGCGCAATAAATTAAATCACGTGTTCAATATGGTAGGGAATTCCATTTGTGTTGGAGAGGTTTTGTAAATATTCTTTTTTATAGTAATATGATAATAATCGATTGTAATATTGCTATTATTTTTAATAATCGATATTTATAATATCATACTTTCAAATAATCGATATTTTTGTAATATCGATTATATGCTACTTTAAATAATCGATATTTCTTAGTATATGGTTTTTAAAGTGTAGGTGTTAACGTATTTAATTTTGACCGCATTATTGAAGCTTATTTGAAATAATAATATAATTATTTTTAATGATTAATGTTTTGTAATATAAACAAAGCAGTGTGGTTGCGTTTCCTTTGGAAAAATGGTTTAATTAATGAAATTGTAAAAATAGTTTGTAACTTAGGCTACCCCTAGAGCTGAACATCAGTTTTTGACAAAAGTTTTATGAAGGCCTAGGGTAGTAGTAGGCCAATAAATGTTATTAATTCTTATTAGTGACACAATATCAAGTATTTTTATAAGTAAATATTTATGAATTAGGTATTTTGAAATAAAATGGATAATTTTGTCAAATTTAAAAAGTTGAGGTCTAATATAAAGACACGTATTACTAAAATAGTAAATAAATTAAATGAATTAAAAAATAATGACAGTTTGGGAATTATGTTCTGTAAATCTCAAATAAATGAAATACATAATTTGATGTTAAAAATCAAAGAATTAGATGAAAGCATGATTGGTGTTTTGATGGAATCTGAACTTGAAGGCCTAAATATGGACTCTGAATAAATAGAAAGTCAAAGTGACTATTATTTAGAATTAGAAATTAAATTAAGTGGTTTTAATGAATTCATTTTAAGTAAAGAGACTTCTAAAACAGAACCTACTATTTCTGATAGTTTTGTGGAAGCCTTAAATAACATTGATCACACTACTAATGTAAAATTGCCCACTATGAGTTGTGCTATTTTTGATGGGGATTTTAATAAAATTAGTTTTCAAGTTTTTTTTAATTCAGTTCATGAATATAGTTGGCAATAACCCAAAACTTAATGACTCTGTTAAATTAATGCATCTTTTGAGCTTCTTGGGGGACTATCCTTTAAGTATTGTTTCTCATTTATACCAGAACATTATAAAGTAGCTTTGGAATTGTTAAAAATTGAATATTTGGATGTAACTACTATAACAGATGACTTGTTTGCCTCATTGATAGCTATTATATAGAATCCAAATATGATAAAGATTTTATATCCTTAAAAAAGGCATTAAATAAAATCAGGGCCATTATTTACGATCTTAAAATGCATAAATTGGATTTTACCATCGCAAAGAGTCTAGGCGGTTGCTTGTTGTTACACATAGTGGTAAAAAAGCTACCCAAAGTGTTTTTGAAGGACCTGATAAGAAAAGAAGGGCACAATTATCTTTATATTAATGAAATTCTTGATAATTAATATAGTCAAAATCTTAATTAGTACTAGTTCTTCCTCAGAAAGAACAGTAGATGCTGAACTCAAAAGTAAAAGTACACCTGTCACTCCTCAAAAAGAAAAACAACACAAAATAATGCTACAAGTAAGCAGCATTCTCTGGCAAAATTTCAAACCTCAGGTAAAGTAAAAGAGGTTGAAAAAAAGTGTAAATTATGCTCTGGGCCTCATTCTTTAGGACTTTGTCCTGTGTATAACAATTTTGAAAGCAGAATTAATAGAGTTAGAGAGTTGGGGTTATGTGTACAGTGAGCTGGTAATCATCAGCAAGCCCAGTGTTTTGGTAACGATAATAAAATGAGGTTTCCATGTAAGTGTGGAAGTAAATCACACATACAGCAGTTGTGTAATGTTAAAAAAGAGTGATGTGGTAACTAAAACGACCAATCACTGTATAACTTTCCATCAAAGTTTGGAGAATGAATATATTCCTCTTACCACTTCATTAAATATGGTTTACAATGGTAATGAAAAAACTTTCAGATGTTTGATCGATATAGCTAATAGGTCTTATATATCAAGAGAAGCAGCTGAAAAGTTAATATCTAATATAAATAGTCTTCCTATAATGGAGTATGAAGTTCAAACTTTCATTGGTTCTAGAGTAAAAAAGTTTCACAAACATTAATTTGCTTTTTTAGGTATTTTAAAACAATATTTCATCCCTTTTCTTATAGATGATGAATCTTAAATATAAATTATAAAGTAGTGGCATTTCAGATGTTATTAATAACATGAAACTTAATGTTTAAATTTTGCTGATAGTAATTTTAATAATTCTCATGTAAATAATCACATTAAAGTGGATGTCTTGCTTGGAATAGAAAATATAGAGGGTTTTCCATCTTTTCAAACTGTTCCTTTTGCAAGTGGTCATTGTTTACATATTGGTAATAATAAATTAATTCCAATAGGTAATATTTATAATTTTTTAAGTAGAGAACAAATTGTGCGTTTGGTTGAAACCAGAAAAAATAAAAAAGTCAATAATTTAGTAACTCAGTCAAAAGTTGAAACAAATAATGCCATAATTCCTATATATGATTCTGTATGTAACAACAGGAGGCTAAATACCCAAGTGTATTTGGTGTTGGAACCATCCAAGAGTTATTTTAATCCCATTGAGCAATTTATTGATTCTGATATTGGCAATGGATTGGAAAATCCGTTTAGCCTGGAATCACTAGGCATCAAACAGGACGAGGACATTCTGAACACTGTAGATAAATGTCAGGTTCAATTATTTAATCAAATATGATTTTCAAAGACAACCATTATCATGTAAGCCTTCCTTGGTATGAAGACAAAATAGAATTAGTTCCTTCTAATTTTAAAATTTCTTTAAATATAGCTAATAGAGTATTTAATAAATTAACTCAAAATAATTTAATAAATGATTACAATAAAGTCTTTGGTGGTCAATTGAATGATAAAATAATTGAAAAAGTAAATATAAATTTTGATGATCCTTCAGATATTAGTAAATATAAATTCATTCCTCATCGTCCTATAATAAGGATAGAGAGTCAAGTGAATTTGAAAATACAGACCAGTTTTTAAGCTCTGAAAAGTAATAAAACTCTTCCATCTTTGAATGAGGCTGCTTACAGTGGTTACGACCTAATGAATTCACTTTTAAAGCTAATACTAGTGTTCAGGACAAATCGTACTGTTGTAATAAGCGATGGAAAACAAGCGTTTCTGAAAATAAGGTTAAAAGATGAAGTGGACATGAATAGGTTCACTTTGCGTGTTAAGTTCAAGGAAGAAAACTCCTTTGTAGAGCATTCAAGTTGTTGTGGAAAGATCTTGGGATATAGTTTCAATGTAGTGACTGACTGTATGCATATTAATAAAGTAGAATATCTGGAGAGTATTTCAACTAAGCTTCAATTGTTGTCTGAGATTTTCAAGCTTTTCAATCCTCTTAACTTTGCTCTTCCTATTTTGGTTAGGGGTAAATTGTTGATGAGACAAGTGTGGCAGCAGAAGTTAGCTTGGGACGAGAAAGTGCCTGAAGAGATACTAAAAGAGTGGTATAAATTACGCAGTAACTGTGAACATCTGGATACGATTGTAAAACCTAGGAGGGCTCTTCCTGAAGGGAATAATTATGGCTTGCATCTTTTTTGTGACAGTTCTGGTAGTGTTTATAGATTTGTATGTTATGGAGTAGATGATGATAACAAAAGCTCCTTTATATTTGATAAAGCTAAAGTAGCTCCTGCTAATAGGCCTAGGGAGTTAAGTATACCTTCCCTGGAGCTGATGGGGGTTATTTTGGCCTTAAAATGCTTACCCAATGTTTTGAAATCATACAATAATATTTATTTTGAATT
This sequence comes from Trachelipus rathkii, assembly GCA_015478945.1. NCBI lineage: Eukaryota > Metazoa > Arthropoda > Malacostraca > Isopoda > Trachelipodidae > Trachelipus > Trachelipus rathkii. The sequence continues at coordinate 8,050 of JABUQX010056489.1, read as the reverse complement.
CATTAATATTGCTGTGGATTCAAAAGTAGTTTTGAGCTGGTACTAACCAGACAAACCAAAGTAAAATCAAAGTTTTTAAAAAATAGAATAAATGAAATGGATGGGCTAATCACTTCCATCGTACTGAATATTTGGATGCAAATACAACAGAAAATGCTGGTGATTTTTTAACTAGGGTTTAACTTTTAAAAAGTACAAAGTAATGGAAATACAACAGAAAATTCTGGTGATTTTTAAACTAGGGGTTTAATTTTTAAAAAAATATAACGAAATATTTGTTCTTTGGTATCTTGGTCCTGTTTGGTTAACCAGTAATTTGGACAGTTGGCCAAGGTATCCATTGTTAAGTGTACCACAAGAGTCTTTACCTTTATTAATGGTAAATGTAAATATAGTAGAAAGTACATGTATTAGTATTTTAGATGTAAGTAAATATTCATGCTATCTAAAAGTTTTAGGAATCACTGCCTGGATTTTTAAATGGCTTAGTAAAATTAAAGTAAATGTTGATTACCAACAAAAATCAGTAGGTATTGGCTATAAAAATAAATCAAATTTCAAATTCTTTGCTAATGAAATTAATTTTTTGAATGGATATAAACAGAACGAAGAAAACTAGCTCCTGAAAAGAGCTCAGAAAATTCCTCCTTGCGTTTTGAACTTAAAATCTTTCCTTTTAGACTAGTTTATCAAAGGGTTTTTTTTGCTTTGAAACATTATAACAATGGGAATGCTATGTTAGCTTTATTGATGTGAAAACTTTGTTACGTTAGCATATATTCATTGACCGATATGCAATGTTGTGATAAATTTTAGTTAAATATTACCATGTTAATATAAATTAACATTGTTATGTTAGAGATTTGCATGACAAAGTGTGATTAGGTTACGTTTTTGTATGTTATGGTTAGTTACTTACTGTGCTAAGTGCAAAAACTTTGCAACGTTTAACAGTTATTCATGTTATAGGTGTTTTAGTGTCTTGGTTTGTCGTGTTATTTATATTCATATTTCAGATGCATGCTAAGTAAGTTTTATTAATGTGAAAACTTTGTTACGTTAGCATAATTCCGTTGATCAGTGTATAAAGAATTTGTTTTATGTTTATGTTTATCCAAAATGATACTCAAAATGTGACTTGAATCAATAGATCAATAGATTCAATAGATCAATAGATCAAGGATGATGCGGCAGTGTGGTATAACCGATTTGATTTACTGATTTACTGATTTAGGGTATGTTAAAACATGAATAATTTTTAGTAAAAATAGGTATTGTCATACTTATCAATAGATCCATAGATCAGTAGATCAATAGACAATAGATCAATAGAATCAATAGATCATGGTTGGACAGGAGTGTAGGGTGGGGTGATTTGATTTTACTGATTTACTGATTTAGGGGCTATGGTAAAACATGACAAATTATTGCTAAAAAATTGACTTGATGAATAGCATCAATAGACAAAGATCAATATATTCAATATACCAATAGATCATTGGAAAGGGCTGAGGAGGCAGTTTGATTTACTGATTTACTGATTTACTGCTTTAGGGTAGTAAAACGTGACATTTTAGTATAAAAAATATGACTTTGAATCAATTAGGCCAATAGATCAATAGATCAATAGACTCAATAGATCAATAAATCACGGAAGGGGAGGAGGGCTGTTTGATTTACTGATTTACTGGCTTTAGCGGTATGTAAAAACTTAAATTTGTAAGTTATAAACATAAAAAGAATAAGAAATTTTATTTATTTATTTTTTTAATTAGTTATTTATTTATTTATTTTTTATTTTATTTTTTTCTTGATGGTTCTGAAACCATCATTTTCGAAATCTACAGACTCGATAACATATATAAGGATACCAACAATTGTTGTTATACGAATGTTTATTAACTCGAAACCGCACCGGCTCCGCACCGGAACCGGTACTGACTCTGACTCCTCTGACTCTAAATCCTTCTCAAACTCCTCCTTCCATCATTCTTGTTCCTTCCTCCTTCTTCCTTTCTTCTTTTCTTCTTTTCTCTTCATTTTGCATTTCTCTTCTTTTTTTCAGGAGGGGCCCCCCTCCAGGGAGGGTCTCAGGACTCCGTCGCCGAATCCAACTCCAACTCCGACTCCGACTGCGGCTCCTCTACCCCGTCTCCAAGTTTCAATCTTCTTCGATTATTTTAATTTTATGGGGGGGCAGAATTCCCCCTTACGGGGGACGCAAGGGTACGTAATCTCTTCTCCGCGAATTTACGTCATCATATAATCACATCCAATTTTAGCCCGATACGTTAAGCTTAACATAGTTTTCAACACGTATTTGACCTTGGCGCTAAGGGGGCAGCACCCACTTAGGGGTGACCTACAGTTACCAAAACTCGCCTGTGATCCACTTGTTCGATTGGGGTGTCGTTAGGCCTAATCTTTACTCGGAATTGGGGACGCGGACAAAATCGGCGTAAGCGCCATATTTTACCTTCGCTCTCGGGGGAGCACCCCCTATATACATCCTAGAGACTGAAAACTCGTCAGTATCGAGCTTAACATAACATAGAACATATATTAAGTTTGAAAGCATAGCTCATATACTTTTTGAGAAATCGGTGTCAACGGTCAGATGGCCCCTTGCAAGTAACTACTTAATATATATATATATATATATATATATATAATATATATATATAATATATATAATATATATCATATATAATATATATATTTTATTATATATATAATATATATATATATATATATAAGTATATATAAGTTAATATATATATTATATATTATATATATATATTTCGAGTTTAGCCAATCTATTAATATAATGTTACCAGGGTACGGGGACTGTGACCCAAACTTCAAATGCACACCCCAGCAACCTCTTTTCCCAAGCTTCGCCCTTAATGAAAGAGGTTTTACAATTGGATTATATACTTTTTGCAACTAGTATGAAATTCAAATATAGGTAAGGTTGCGCCTTGAAAAATTTCAAAATCAGCTGAGATCTATTTCTCTTTTGCTTCATGTATTAGCCCAGCATTGCAAAT